>LPNX010356136.1:154029-166733 GCA_001517045.1 Pseudotsuga menziesii | reverse complement strand
GATTGGCGTGACAACCATCCATTTGGGAGTCTAGGCAGTCTTGGTTCCACCTCCTTAGTTGCTTGCCCCTCTACCATCCATCTTGGATCCACCTCACACAGACAACTGTAAGGTTGGTGACAACATTTTGGCGCCGTTGCCGGGGAGGTAGAGGCCTACCTTGGTTCGATATACCTCACCTCTCCTACGACATTATCCGTTGGTGAACATGGCAATTCGTTCACCTGGCGACTCCACAACGCGACTCCACTGAGAAGCGAACCCATCCCATAAATCATAATGAATTCATATGTATTTCTGAGGCACATGAAGGAATTAACCAAAAAAATGATTGAAAATACAAGACAAATAAACAAAAGGGATAGATTGATGTCAGACTACGGGTATGAGGATGATCTCGGGCATGACTATGGGTATGAATCTAGTTATCACAATCTTTATAATACCCACCAAGTTCCTCACCCATGCAATAAATATTTCCCAACCATCCCAAGTGAACTTGTAAGTCGACATGAACCTAGAAGTCAATCCTAGTCAAAGCCTTATAGCCAAGTAATCAGAGCTGTTAAAAAACACGACAAACGGTCTCCTTTTGACTTTTCTGAAACACCGGAAGCACCTCATTCAATGCTAAACAATTACACTAGGAGGTTGCCCCAGTTTAGTGGAAATAATGATATATCTATTGAAAGTCATTTGGACATTCTCTGGGATTACATGGAATCTAGAGGTGCAAACAATGAAGATGTTTATATGTGAGCGTTAGGAGAATCCTTGCAAGGGGATGTTCAACTATGGTTTGATCATTTAGCACCAGGATCCATCACTGGGTATGACATGTTCACAGATTTGTTAATTGATAGTTGGAGTAGGAACATTGATAAAATTTAAGAGTGTCAGTCTAGTAATGATTGTGCTGTTGATAATCAATATGTTGACAATGTGCTTTCTAAATTGGACCATTCTTCTCCTTATACGTTCCAAATTATGAGCGTGCCTGCAATCCATAATAATGTTACAGAGTACTTTGAGAATAATATTTCAAAACCTCATGTTGAAACTAAGAGGGATATCAATAAAATCATACAAGATACTCTGTTATTATTACCTGAAGCAGTCACAGAGCAAATCTTGGATTTGATACGTGGAAGGGGACCTAACATGCACCATTAAGAGACATCTTTAGTTGAGCCTTCCATTGGTGAGGTCATTAAAGAGCCTTTAAAAGAGTAACTCCATAGTCATTTCCTAATTGCTGATAATTTGAGTCAGTATCCAACCTATCCGAATCTGGATTCAGACCTTGATCATACCACTGCAGAAGAAGAAAAGGTTGAAATTAATCAAACTTGTGTAGAAGAACAATCTTGTGGTCCTATTGTGATTGAAGAGCATGCCTATAAGAGTGATAGGGAAACTGAGACCGAACTTATTGATGCTTTTCCTTATCTAGCGCTTAAAGAAGAGAAATCACATGATGATATGATTGTAAGTGAACTTGATCAAGAACATTGCATTGAGGGTCCTTGTCTTGATAGTATCAATAGAATTTTTCATCCAATCCTTAATCAGAATATGTTTGTTCAATGTGTGGATACTGACCTTGTTTCGAATCTTGAAATCACTCCTGGAATTAATTTGAAAGCTCTTTCCTTAGCAAATTCTGAGATCAATTATTCCAAGTCTGGGAGAAAATTTTCAATCTACCCTCTTGTCCCAACTCTTCAAGTCTTCTTGTATGGGTTTGTCTTTTAATCAAGTTGTTACTTTCGAAATTTCAAATAAGGAATTTAAGCATTATCACGTAATTGGGGAAAAGACACTTCATGTCTCTTCTCAGTCATCCGTAAGGAAGAAATTTTTTCAATTTGTAAATCTGTACTATGGATGGTTGGAGAAGGTGTATAAAGATCAATTTCATCTTTTCTCCATGTTTAAACAACAAATGGGCTTGATCTCATTCACGGTTTCATTACATTACAACTTGTCTCCATTTGATTCTCCCATTTCTTCTGGAGTGAATAGAATTGAATGTACTAGTAGGGTAGAGGAGAAAACAAAGAACTGTTTAGAGTGGCTGAGTCATGAATCATATTGTCTTCTTCCATCAAGAACGAACTTGCATATCTTTTATGATCCTATCGATCTATGAGTGGAAGAAGTTTGCAACAATCAATCTCATCCGTGGCATGATTTCATTTCTCTTTATCCATACCTTTCTTTGATTTTCAAACAAGAAGTTATAATGGATTCAATTTTCATTACTTACAAGCCATCTTTGATTTGTTGTATCATTAACTGTAAAGAAAGCTCAATAGATTCGTTTAGCAAGTGGTTGCATTGGATTTATGATTTTACCTAACACTTGTCTAATTTGGTTAGAGTAGAGTAGGTAAGATGAAATAAGCCTTTCCCCTATAGTAGTGTAGAATCTTGCATCTTTGCCTGAAGCTCGCCTTTGAAGCTCTTCAGTACAGTGTTGATTTCTGTTTCTTTTATCCTGCAAAATAAAAATCAAAACTTTTCTTGAAAAGTTATGGTTATAGATTAGATTTATTTTCTGCTTTTTCAGTTTTATGCATGCTTATTTTTAGTACTTTATTTTTATCCACATATTGTTCTAACGACCGGTCTGTGAGTTTGGTATAGCTCTGGACATGCTGCAGGTAGTTAGTGACATTTTGGTAGCGGTTGCAGAGCTGGAAGGATTGATCAAGGATGCGAGAAGCAGAGTACGAGGACCAGAGATTATGAGGTTCTCAAATGCTCTTTTCAGCAGAGCGCTTGTCTCAGCTGGAGCTAGATGTTATCACATATATAGTAGCCAGGCTACCATATTTTATTTTTCAGATACAGTACATTTTTCAGCCAGATCTCCTACATATTAGATGCTGAGATGAGTAGTTTTGACAGATCATTATTTTGTTAGGGGACTATTATACGCTCCCATGTCAAGACTGAGTCTCAGGACACTCAGATTCAAGGACTGATGTAGCCATTTAGTCATTTGCATAGCAGTTAGTGATGCCCAGATTGGTGTTAGTGTTTTCTCATTGGACAGATGATGGTTCAGATGGATTATTTGCATGGTTATGACTCGACATTTATTATATTGTGTTATGGTTATTATTGCTCTTATACTCATTTTTGTGACATACACTAGCATTGAGTGTCATGATCTGGCGGTCATAAATATATGGACTTGGATGTATTTTGTATTATGTATTGATGTCCCTACTTGGACTTGGAAGTTCTTGATCTATACTCATTGGTTTTACCCTCCTTAGGGAGAATAGAGGTAGTGATTCCCACCATTGCTTTGGCTTGCTGGTGTTGGCTTCATCTTTCACTGTCTCCACCTATCCATTACCTTCCAGTTTTGTTTTAACCCGACTTATTACTTGACTTGTGGCATGGAGGACCTTTGCCCGCTAGAACCTTTGTTGGACAAACCTCCTTGTTTATATTGTGTCTCGGCTCTGAGTTGGTGACAGAACTTGCCTTTGGTGAGTTGGATTGTATACCTAAATCATTATGGTCGGTTGTCCCGATGTTTGGCACTGTGCAGAACTTCTCCTGGTCACTTGAGATGTTGTTGGCTAAAACTGAAAGCTCATGTACTACTTGTATTGGAAATATTTATATATGCGCCCATGGAAAATGTAAATTCTAAAATGTGTTTCTTAACATATGTGAGCAAAGGGCAAGAGCAATGAAATGCTAAAATAGCCCTTGAAGGGTATAAGGAAAGGTCCCAAAAGCAATGGTTAAATATATGCTATATCCAAATATTGCTGACCTTATAAATTTGAATATGTCCTGGATGAAAGCTGCGATTAGCTGTGCTTTTAAGCACTGATGAAGTCCCAAAAGCACTGGTGAAGCATTTAATTTCTGTTAATGCTGTTCCTTTAAGTAACCTGTTGCACGCATTCTTTTACAACAAACTTTTAATGCACTAAAGTGGAGGTCCTACGGATCACACAAGGAGAGACAGATGTGGAGGTTGTGTTGGGAGATGACTCAGTAGTCAGTGCAGTTGGATGTGGGACCATTACATTTCAGAGGGAGTCCATGAGTCCCATGGTATTGCGGGATGTATTGTATGTACTTGGGCTGAAGAAGAACCTAGTGTCTGTTTCCATGTTTGAGGATCAGGGTCTTGGGGTGTCTTTCCTAGATGGACACGTGCATATGTTTCCCAATACTGCAGGACAATCTGCTTCAGTTGCTATTGGAGCGAGATGTGGGAAATTGTATAGGCTCTTGTTTCAGCCGCAACATGCCTTGGCACATAGTAGTGGCAGTGAGTTGTGTGAGCTTTGGCATAGGAGGATGGATCAGTTGTATCATCCAGCCTTGGGGTTGTTGAGGCACATGGTGACAGGTTTACCAGAGTTCAGCACAGGGCAAAACGATGTGTGCAGAGGGTGTGCTTTGGGAAAGTACACCAAGATTGCTTTTCCGAGCAGTGGTAGCAGGTCAGCTGGTACTCTTGACTTGATATATTTAGACTTATGCGGACCTATGTCTTCTGTGTCCCTGAAGGGATACGAGTATTATGTGACATTCATTGATGACCATTCCAGGAAGACCTGGATCTACTTCCTGAAGAGCAAGGAGTCTGAGGAAGTCTTGCAGAGGTTCCAAGAGTTCAAAGGTCTTGTGGAGAATGAAACAAGGAGGAAGATCCAAGTCTTGAGATCGGATAACGGGGGTGAGTATACTTCCAAGGAGTTTGATGGATTTTGCAAACAGGAGGGGATCAGGAGACAGTTGACAGTGCTGTATATTCCAGAGCAGAATGGAGGAGCAGAGAGGAAGAACAGGTCCATTGTTGGAGCAGCCCGAGCTATGCTACATGACCAGTCACTTCTTTTCTTTCTCTGGGCTGAGGCTTGCAGCACCGCTGTATACCTTCAGAACAGGAGTCCCCATCGTGCAATGGGGAACATGACCCCTGAGCAGTGCTTTTCAGGCAAGAAGCCTGAAGTTGGCCATTTTCGTATATTTGGTAGTCTGACTTACTCTCATGTTCCTTTAGAGAAGAGGACAAAGTTGGAGCCCACTACAGAGAAGGGCATCTTTGTGGGTTATGATGAGACTGCGAAGGTTTTCCGTATTTACCTTCCCTCTCAGAGGGAAGTGGTGGTGAGAAGGGATGTGAAGTTTGAGGAGGAGCAGGCCTTGAGGAAGTCGAGAGAGTCAGAGTAGGGAGAGCAGCAGGTCCTTGCACCTCAGGTTGTGGCACAGGTTCCATCTACGCAGCAGTCAGGATCACAGGTTTCTGGGGTTACAAGACCATAGAGTGTTGGCACAAGTTCACTAGGTTCAGTGGTTAGGCCAGCAGGGTCTTCGGGACAGGTGATGAGTCTACTATTACAAGTACACCTTACAGGGGATCGAGATCAGGATCAAGATTACAGGGTACACCTGTTATTGGCGCACCAGCTTCAGGTTCACATGTAACTAGGGTTTCTAGCTTTAGTAGTTCTTCAGATGAGGACATGCCAGTGTGGAAAGAACCTTCAGGGAAGAAGAAGCTTTAGTGTTTCAGTTTGGGCTCAGTAGCAGTGTCGTGGTTTTGTCGGAAGCAGAAGTCCGTTGCATTGAGTACTGCAGAGGATGAGTATATGGCAGCTAGTTTGGCCATCTGTGAGGCCTTGTGGCTTCACAAGTTGCTGGTGAATCTATTTGGTCAAGAGCTTAGGCCTACGGTGATTTACTGTGACAATCAAAGTTGCATCCAGCTCTCTAAGAATCCGGTTTTCCATGACAGGTCAAAGCACATTGAGATCAGGTATCATTTCATCCGAGACTATGTTCAGAGGGGGGCAGTGATGCTTCAGTACATTTCCACAGATGAGCTGGTAGCAGACATTCTGACAAAGTCTTTGGGGAGGGGCAAGTTTGTCTTCTTCAGAGGCAAGTTGGGAGTGGCGCAGAACACCTTCCTCGGTAAGAGGGAGTGTTAGTTTTGTACCTAGGGAAGTGAAAGGGAAATAAAGTGAACTTGCATTAAATGACTTAAAGAGCATTAAAGTGACTTTTTGATCAATTTAAGTGGGTGAGTGAAATTAACATTTTTTTATTAAAATGTGTGCAATTAATTTCAGCGATTGATCTAATTCATTCCTAGCCATTGGATTAAGATCTCTTCACCTACCTAGTGTTGAGAAGCAAAAAGCATGCAAAAGGCAAAAATGAATTCATTCTTGAGAAGAGAGTTTGAAGAGAAGAGAGCTGAGGAGATAGTGGGCATGCATATCGAGGCAGCTTGCTAGAGAAATCACAGTGGGCACAAATATCGAGGAAAGGTACAGATTTGGCACACTAATGAAGGCAGCCATACAGTTCATCTTGTGGGCTCGAATATCGAGGAGTTTGCTGGGCACACAAATCGAGGAGAACAACATTTATTGCTGTGTACCTTGCACAAATATCGATGCTGTACACGGGCCGTACAGCACAAAAACTGAGGTCCGTACAGGCATTACGGACAGTGCCTTTCTGCGCAGATTTCGAGGTAACCTTCAGGCACGAATCCCGTGGCAGCACATGAGGTTTTGTGGCACAAATTTTGAGGGCCATACTGCTGCATTTATTGCAGACCATACAGCACAAATTTCAAGGCAGACTGGCACAGATTTTGAGGTCAGATTTAAGGGTTCATTTTGGGCACATATTTTGAGAAGAAAAGTAGCACAGAAATCGAGACAGCCTTGCATGGAAACTGAGACAACTTGCTGGTCAAATTTGTGGGTTGAGATAAGTTGGTTTTTTGACTGTAAATTCATGTCTGATTTTTATCCTGAAGAAATAATAAACTCTCTCTCTCTTTGACTGGTTTTCCTTTAGTGGGTTTTTCCAGGGCCATTGGCCGAAAATTCCGAGTACTGTGTGTTTTAAATGGTGTGCTGAATATTTACTTTCTGTCAGTAAAATATTTAATTTACAGCAGTGTTTTAAGTCTGAAAAATTTATGTTTATTTCTAGAACTTTATTTTTCTCAGAATGTCATAAACTGAGATATAAGTTTACTTGAAACCGGTGGCTGAAACTTAAGAAAAATCTACAAGAAATATCTCTGAAAACTTTCAAACACAAATTTCTTTCAAATGGAAAACTGATATCAAATTGGCCTGGTTATAGAAGTGATGCTTTAGTTTTCAAGAAAAATAAAAATTCCATCAAATTTCTTTGGGATCTCATTATATTTGGTGTAGGGTATCCTTCTGGCTGTTAAAACAAATTTCTTTCAATTGGAAAACTAATATCAAATTGGCCGCTGTTATATTCTGAAGTTTATGATATGGCAGCTCCAATGGCGATTTTGTTATTTGTTTATACAAGCCCTGAGCATAACAGGTTGTAGCAACCAGTGCCCTGGTAGGCATCCATGTGCAAACACTCCAGAAAACATTAGGTCTCAATTTGGGATTTGATGTAGGATTGATCAGATAGTATTATTTGAAAATTTGTGACCGTAACCATTTGAAGGTTTGTACAAACAAAAAAAGAGATGGCCATTGGAGCGCCCATATCACTAACTTCAGAGTATAACAGCGGCTGATTTGATATCAGTTTTCCATTTGAAAGAAATTTGTTTTAACAGGCAGAACGAACTTTGGTTTTCTCTGCAACAACTCTTGCTTTGGTTGTTGCAATGCTTCATCTGTAGTGTTTCCTCGTCATTTTCCATCTTTTAGCTGCTTGAGTTGGATAACTTACAGATCCCTTTCAATGGTTGCAGCTTAACTACAAAACCTTTGAAGACATAAATGCTAAAAAAGGTGGATGGAGGATACCTTTTCTGTCTGATATTGTTTTGGCTAAAGGATTGGAATCTGCTCTGAAAAGGGCTGTTGGCACTGACAGCGTGAAAGCTCGTGATTTTGTACAGTCAGCGTTTGGACAACTACAGCCCCTCTTTGACATGGGAAATTTTGAAAAAAATGAAGAATCAGATGGGAAATCACAAAGCAAGAAGTCTTCTGAAAATATGCTGAATGAAACCGGCTTGAATGAGGATGTGAATTGCAGAATTGAGTCTGGCAGTACTTCTCAAAAAGTTGAAACAGATAAAGTTATGGTTGGAGATGAAAGAAACCTTAGTAAGGGAGAAAGATTGTCAAATCTAACTGAAGCTGCCAAAGACCAATGGAATGATACAAATATAGGGAGATCCATAGTCACAGAGAACAGTATAAGCCCAGACTTCGATTTTTGGAAAATACTGGCAGAGAGCATTAACCAAACTGTTGAAAGATTTGGAGTAAATAACATTGGGTTGCCTTCTCTTGAGAATGTTAGGTGGAATGGAAATGAAATGATTAAGAAACTTGGTTTGCAATCACAAACACTAGCAGAACAGCAATATGTGGGGAGTGGGTTAGCTACTCCAAAACAAAATACGGGTGATGATACCTCTATTTTAGTGACTGAGACCCAGGAGTCACATTCAATACCTATGGATGTTAAACAAGTATCTCATGATGTCTTAAAACAGACAGAGAACATTCTTGGTTCACTGATGATGCTTACTGCATCTTTGACAGGCCATAAAGAGGATAGTGGAATTGTAGATGGAATAGTGGGTAAAGGCAATACTACTGCTAGAGTGACTGAAAGATTGTTAGAATCACCAAATTCAGGTGTGGTTGGAGTTGATTCGGCAGCAGCACCTTTAACTAATGGAAGACTGGAGGAAATGAAGAAAATGTTTGCATCAGCAGAAAGTGCCATGGAGGCTTGGGCTGTGCTAGCTACTTCACTTGGGCGTGCAAGTTTTATCAAATCAGAATTTGAGAAAATATGTTTCCTTGACAATGGAAGAACTGATACCCAGGCAAGTACTTTGAAACTGATTAGCCTGAATCAGATAAGTATTCCCAGTAACTTTTATATCATGTGTCTTGAGATTTAAATATTCTTGAAAACTCTCTCAGAGTTTAATTGACTTGTTCTCAAATTTGATTAGAACTTTGCATTTTTTTCCAGACTAGTTCTTTTGGTTTTGGCTAGCATAAATTGTGTTGCACGTAATTGTTTGCAGGTAGCAATCTGGCGGGATACTTCACAGCAAAGGTTGGTCATTGCTTTTCGGGGTACAGAACAAGTATGCCATCTTAAATTGCAGGGATCTTCCCTGAAGCTACCTCACTGCTTTTTGGATTGTAAAGATGATTGTGCATACTCTCAGGAATAGTGCAATTAGTTGAGGATATGGTTGTCTGTCAGCGTTTCAGAAATCACATTAATAGAGAATGCAATTTCTTCACTACTGACTTGTGTATCTATGATAATGTGTTGCTTATTTACCATTTCAGACGAAGTGGAAGGACCTGAGAACGGATTTAATGCTAGCACCTGCAGGGTAATACTTCTACTCAATATAATTTTTATCTTTTTAATTTCTTCAAATATTTGATTGGCATCCTGCAAGCATTCAGTTATGTGTTTTTTATTTGTTTTGGTGGTGGTCTTTATTTTATTTTTCATGTGTGCTGCATTGGGTGTTTCAACAAATTAGAATTATGACAATCACAGAATGATATCTTTCCAGGGTTGTAAATAAACACATCAGTTATGGAGAATTGCAGAGGGAAAGATTGATCAATGCTTTTTAAGTATTGGACCTGCTACCACCTAAAATGTAGGTGTATTTTGGGTCTATGGAGACATTCTTTTCAGCAAGCATTGTGCTGGGGAATTTGTATTTTGCAGCTATGGTTTGTCTTTTCTTTAACATGATTAGAGTAGTGAAATTTTTCCAATTGGGGGCTTAATACAAAATGGAAAAAAATTACTTATTTACTAGAGGTTTCCCAGATCCGAACCCTGTGAATTTTCAGCCCCAGGGCCTCAAAGTGCATTTTATTTTGAGACATTCTTTTCAGCTCTCCATTTTCTGATGAGGGGTCATGATGACACCTGTTACCTCCCAAAACTGCATCCAAAGTGTAAAATGTCCCAACCACAATGTGCAACCCCAGGAGAACTCAGAAAGTCTGCCCATTGTGATCACAGCAGCTTTTCCCATCTCATTTTATGAGGGCTCTCCTCTAACAGAAGGAAACCTTCCCATGTTAGGATTGCTGAGGTTCAAGGCTATCTGAAGAGTTAGCCTTAACAAAACAATGGTTGTAGCATAGTAAATGAAATGAGAAAATGAAACTATAGGGGACCAGGACCAATGCATATCAAATCATGGGCAAAATGGAGTCAAGAAGCATTGATCTAAGAGGCATATTTGTGAATGATTAAGGAAAAAAAGACTGCTAACAGCAAGCCACGATCAACCTTAATAATGCTGAAAATTAATGCAGAAATGTAGTTTGGAGAGCACCTATTGGTGCCACTCTTAAACAAGGTTATGAAGGTGCTATCCTACAATGAAATATTAATTCCAGGAACAACTTTATTTGATAGATGCAAGACTAATATTTTCAGAAACACCAACAAAAAGCAGAAGAAGGAGAGCCTCCTCACATTACACCTGTCCAAATGGAAAATGTTCTATTACCAGGCCTTCACAACAAATTCTTTACATTGTGTTATCACCCAAACCCTCATCCAAGGTGTTATGAGTACTAATTCACAAGGTCAAGACTTAAGGGAAACTTGGAAAGGTTATCCATTGTCACCTCAATAACCTTCTCCTGCTCTTTAGGTTTGTTCTTTTCAACTCAAGGGGTAAACCCTAAATAATTTCTTTATGATCTGACTTAATGTTTTGTTCTACTTTACTTTCCTTTCTTGTCTTTTGTCTTTTATAGGAGACTGTTTGGCACTCCCGCTTTGTAATGGTCATTGTACTCAGCGGCTCCATTGACCTATTTGTGGTCATTAGCTAGACATTAATGAAATTATCTTATCTTATCTAAGTCTTACAAAGTTGTTTACAGAGTATGGTATTTTGACATAGGGATGGAAATCTAAAACTGGATTTTGAATATTGTATTATTCATATTTCATTGACAACAAAGGAGGTGTTATCACATTTATAGTAGCTCGGCTACTATCAGTCTCAGAGCAGTTGTCCCAGGCCAGAGCCAGTCCTTTACATGAATTGAGCATTCAGTGCCACATTGATGATTATTGGCAGAGTACATACAGAGGTAGCTAGACTATTTGGAGCAGTGTTATTAGAGTGCCCTTGTCACTTTGGAGCCCTCTTCATGATTTTGGAGAGACATATGTTAGGCCATTAGTTCACTTATTAGAGCAGTAGAGCAGCTAGCTGATATATCTTCTTTGCCTTCTAGATTGTTAGAGGTATTTGTTATCACTCAAAGTGTAGTTACCATTAGAGGTATCCTATCTAGGACACTAGAAGTGGGCAGCTAACCGTCACCGCAAGGGCCTCGTCTACTATTGATATGGAGTAGTTGTCTGTATTGTTTTGTTTTTGATAAAAAGGGAATAACCGAGGACTGATGGCACTAGGAGTAGAAAGGTACATCAATTCAGTATTATTAAGTCATCAGTGTAGAAAGAAGGCCATCAGAGTACATATCCTAAAGCATGCGGAGCATGCAGGTCTTATTTATTCAGTATTAAAGTCAACTTGAAATTAGAATTGCATGCATGCAAAAGTGAGCATTAACCCTAAAAGTGACATGCAAACCCTAAAAGTGCATAAGGATCTATTTAAGAAGGGTTATGGCACTAAAGGATATATCTATGGTTATTGTTGATTGATTTTGGAGTTTCGAGCAGCAGCACAGTGTGCAGCCGCGGCAGTTGGTGTTGGAGATGGTGTCTTCAGCTAGCGAGGGTTCGGCAGTGAGATATCTGCCCTAGTCTCTTATTGGGATAGATCATCCAGGTTTATCCATTGCATCCATCATATACTACAGTATTCGGAGATCCAACACAATTTGAAGGGTTATTAGCAGATCCACGTTTGCAGCTGGAAGTAGTAGGGAAAACACAAAAGGATTCGCTGGGACCACAAAACCCAGTCTTTCCTCTGCATGTCAGCTTCCTCTTTCTCAGCAGGCCTATCCTACGGTATGCGGTGATTATCAGCCATTAGTTTGCTCACCTGGAGCAGATATTAGCCAAACAGATCAGTTGGGGGCGTGAGCAGTAGAACTGCTAATCAATTCGCTAGGGCACTTAGAGGCAGTCAAACCTCCACATGTGCCAGGCCATCTCTCTGGCATCAACAGATGGACAAGCTCAAAAAGTTTCAACCTGAACGGACCTCTCCTACTACAAAAACGTCACCTTCAGTGTGGAGGGTTTTTACGGTACTGCAGGGTGGCAACACCGAAGGAAAAGAGCATTATTAGACCACCCATCTGGATCCTTATCCATGCAGCTATCTCTAGAGTCTTTATCAGCTAGAATATCTGTGGTAAGTGTTAATTTCTCTTTGCAAAACCCTAACCCTAATTCAGCTATATTTTAGGGCATTTTTGCATGGCGAGTTTGCAAGCACAGTTATTTTGCAAATTTGTATGAGGTTGAGTGTGCAAGTCAGCACTATCATAGAACATTAGAGAATATTAGTATTTGGGATATTACGGTGGTATCAGAGCATGATCCTTGCCAGCTGTGGGCACATAGCAATTGAATAAAAGTGCATGTTGATGCATGCGTGTACATGCAAATTCATGTCAGTGATGTTGGTGAAGTGCATGTCAGAACAAAGGTTTCTCTTTGCCAGCTTGTGAGAACATGAAGACAATGAGAAC
>LPNX010356136.1:136310-153961 GCA_001517045.1 Pseudotsuga menziesii | reverse complement strand
CTTCAACACTTGCCTCGATATCAGGAGTATCTAGCCTTGGGTGATGAGGTATGTGCAGCATTGTCCTTTCAAGATTATTACACCATCAAGTTCGGGAGCGAGCCCAAGGATTTGGATGAGGATCTTCTTAAAGGCATAGTTGGGGGAGGGAAGAAAGATGAGCATGAAGTACAGGTTGTTGGTGAGCTTCATTTGGAGTTAACAATACATGATGAGGATGTGCATGAGGAGATAGCATTAGAGCCATCCTGTGAGTCTAGTGACACAAGCACATTCGCTAATCAGATTGTGGACACGTCGTGTGATGAGTTGGAGTTGGTACACTCTTCAACACCTACAGCAGGAGTCCAGACAGTTATGACAGGCGGAATACATGCATGAGATAGAGCTTCCAGATGATAGTCACCGAAAGAAGATTGAACGTCTTAAAGAAAGCATTCTAGCAATGAAAGAGAGGACCAAGATACTTCGAGACACCATAGTACAACGAGGTGTTGAGCATACTGTTCTTCGAGTTGTATGTACTGAGTCAGCGGTCAGGCTTTCTAGTATTGAAGAGCAGTTAGATTTCTTGATGGGGTAGCAGAAGAAACATACTATTGCATTTCAAAACAGTCCTCTTCAGGAGTACATAGACAAGGCTTGCAATAGCTTGAGTCCAGATTTGCATAATGGCAGATGGTTTTTACAGGTTGGTCAGGATCGAGAAATTGACCCGCAATATATGAGCATTCCAGTTGAAATCAAAAGGGCAGAATGTTAGCTTGGTAGGATTATTCCTTGTGATGGTGCTTATGGACAAGGTACTTTTCAGGGGTTGGATTGGAGAGAGATTAAAAGTTGGTGTCCTATTGAGTGGGCGATTCTTGGGAAGACATTCCTAGCCAAGGGTATAGTCCCACAAGAGCCTTCAGATATTTGGAATGAAAAATGCACAAGTTTGCATTGGGATCCAGGTGGAAGACCTTATGAGGGATGGATACAGTGTTTACCGATGGCGTTACTTGGGAGCCTACATGATGCTCCTTGTGTTGATACTATGTAGGGTAGCGGTGGATGCATTTTGACCTCTGCAATTCTCAGATTGATTTGGGACCCTAGGATTACAGTGACTGACAGCTTAGTGATTGCTAGAGGAAGCTTTCAGGAGGTCTATTGTGATGGTACCTCGTTTACAACCTAGTTAGTTACTCTACTTATAGGAGGCTTCCATGGGATATCTTATGATGGTTCCGTGCAGTGCAGTTCTTTGAGCAGAGGGTGCTACAAATCAGTGTTACAAATATCGTGTCGGCAAATATATCGCCAAGGGTCCAAAAAGAAATTATCGGATTTATCGGCAAAAATGTCGGCAAACATCGGCAATATATTGGCAAAATAAAAAATTCAAAAATATAAAAAAATACAAAAAAAGAAAAAAATCACAGTATATTTGAAAAAATCGGCAAATATCGCCAAAAATCGGCAAATATCGTGATAAAATCGGCAAATATCGCGAGAAAATCGAGAAAAATCGCCAAAAAAATCGGGAAAATATCGGGGCGATATATTGCCGATATATCGCCAGTGAGTTAACATCGCGATATATCGTGATGTTGCCGATATATCGACGATATTTGTAACACTGCTACAAATCTCTTAGGATAATTTGGGACCCTGGGATCATCCCCCGATTCAGTTGGTTTAGTATAATTGATTGTGGAGTTGCGTTGGCATTGATTGAGGACAAGTAATCTTTGGCGAGGGAGGATAATGTTCCGTTTTTGATAAAAAGGGAATAACTGAGGACTGATAACACTAGGAGCAGAAAGGTACATCAATTCAGTATTATTAAGTCATCAATGTAGAAAGGCCATCAGAGTTCATATCCTAAATCATGCGGAGCATGCAGGCCTTATTTATTCATTATTAAAGTCAACTTGAAATTAGAATTGCATGCATGCAAAAGTGAGCATTAACCCTAAAAGTGACATGCAAACCCTAAAAGTGCATAAGGATCTATTTAAGAAGGGTTATGGGACTAAAGGAGATATCTATGGTTATTGTTGATTGATTTTGGAGTTTCGAGCAGCAGCACAACGTGCAACTGCGGTATTTGGGGTTGGAGACGGTGTTTTCAGCTAGCGAGGGTTCGACAGTGAGATATCTGCCCTAGTCTCTTATTGGGATAGATCATCCAGGTTTATCCATTGCATCCATCATATACTACAGTATTCGAAGATCTAGCACATTCCGAAGGGTTATTAGCAGATCCACGTTTGCAGCCAAAAGTAGCAAGGAAAACATAGAAGGATTCGCTGGGACCACAAAACCCAGTCTTTCCTCTGCATGTCAGCTTCCTCTTTCTCAGTAGGCCTATCCTATGGCATGCAGTGATTATCAACCATCAGTTTGCTCACCTGGAGAAGCTATTAGCCAAACATATCAGTTGGGGGCGTGAGCAGGAGAACTGCTAATCAATTTGCTAGGGCACTTAGAGGCAGCCAAACCTCCGCATGTGCCAGGCCATCTCTCCGGCATCAGCAGACAGATAAGCTTAGAAAGTTTCAACCCGAACGGACCTCTCCTCCTACAAAAACGTCACCTTCAGTGTGGAGGGTTTTTACGATATTGCGGGGTGGTAACATCGGAGGAAAAGAGCATTATTAGACCACCCATCCGGATCCTTATGCATGTAGCTATCTCTGGAGTCATTATCAGCCAGAATATCAGTGGTAAGTGTTAATTTCTCTTTGCAAAACCCTAACCCTAATTCAGCTATATTTCACGGCATTTTTGCATGGCGAGTTTGCATGCACAATTATTTTGCAAATTTGTATGAGGTTGAGTGTGCAAGTCAACTTTATCATAGAACATTAGAGAATATTAGTATTTGGGATATTACATGAATTGAGCATTCAGTGCCACATTGATGATTATTCGCAGAATACATACAGAGGTAGCTAGACTATTTGGAGCGGTGTTATTAGAGTGCCCTTGTCACTTTGGAGCCATCTTCATGATTTTGGAGAGACATATGTTAGGCCATTAGTTCACTTATTAGAGCAGTAGAGCGGCTAGCTGATATATCTTCTTTGCCTTCTAGATTGTTAGAGGTATTTGTTATCACTCAAAGTGTAGTTACCATTAAAGGTATCTAACCAACTGTCACCGCAAGGGCCTCGTCTACTATTGATATGGAGTAGTTGTCATACCAGACGGGTTCTTGTCACTTTATCTCAAGCTAGAGGCAAGATCAAGGGGAAGACCTTAGTTAGCTCGATGAAGGACAATAGACCCAAAACAAGACACTCAAGCTGAGTATATCAAGATGAAACAAAGATGCCTTGAATGGTGGAAACCCTAGATCTATTAGATAACTATGGGATCAAGAGGTTAGGTTTAGGTTGAGAGCTTTAGGTAATGTATAATGTTCAACTGTGAAAACGAATCCCAATTGCAAAGATTAAAGTATCAGATCTAGAGAGATCAAGTGCCTAAGGAAATACCCAAATTGTGCCACTTTCGGTTAAGCAATGAAAGTGAAGATGATGACAAATGAGGGTTTGGATTAGTAAAGACACTTGAGATTCGTTACTTGACAAAAGATTTGACAATTAGACAAGATTCAAGCAACACCCAATTGATTTCATTTGGTCAATTATAAAGTGATAATAATCACTTTTCAGGAGAACCGGGGCCAAACTCTCAAAACTGAAACCGCAGTGTTGGTCCTCGGCATGTCTGGAACAAATATAGACCATGTTGTTTTTTGAGTTACTACCTTGGGAATCGTGCTTTACATGGTCAACTGGGTTGACCAAGTCAAAGTACCCAAACTGAAGGTGAGATACTGCATCACTATGATCCTGTAAGTATCTAGGGCAAGAAATGCTTAATGGTGTGTATCAAAACCAAGCTTAAATCAATGTTATTTATAATCATGGTGACAATAATAATAATAGTGATAAAATATACCTGTGCTTTTGAAGAATCTTAGAACTTTCTGGAAGTCTGCTTGCTCATGCCATACTTATAAAGTGTAAACAATGTGCTATTGCTGGGTGAGGATGGAAAATAAAGGCTACGGCAAAGGGCAATGACTTTTGACCGATTTTGACTCTGTGACCTCTTCGAATGATGACAAATACACACAATCACAATGACATATGCATGACATATTAACAATAGGGAATGGTGGTGTCTCACAAGTGGATGAGCTGATTTGAAAAGGGTCCATTTAACTGTAACAACATGTCTACGACTCGCATCCAAGCTAAGAATCAAGCTCCGTGAGGATCTTTTCTAGGACCCTTGCGTTGAGTACACAAGAAGCTGTAGTGAAGAGATCTTAGAGGACACTTAGAATTAACTGTCCCTTATTCCATCTCACATCAAGACCCGCAGGCTCCGTGAGGAATTAATCATTACATTCCAGATAAGATGGCCAACTGTCTTTAGATTTTTGCGTTTGTTTATCCACTGCTTTATTTAGGCCTTTCATAATTTCATTTCATAGCCCTCTTTGAGTTGTGTCTAAAGACATAGTTTGCAACTTTATTTATGGGCTTGCATTTCATAACATATAACATATGACACATAATGCATGTAATGATGGTAGACATATTGCTTCAAGTTTTAGCTGATAACTCTTTGGGCAACTAGGGGGAATATCCACAGTCAGGACCAAACATCGGGGGAAACCGACCAGAGAGGTCAAGGATTCAAAACCCAACTTGCCTAAGCTCAAGAACCAACACCAGCGAGTTCTCCTGGCCTATAAGGATCAAGGCGTCGACAAGTTATGTTGCACAACTCAGAGCCGAGACACAGAACAACACGGGATCCATCAAGCTTGGAGGTCAAAGTGGGGAAAAGATCTTCAATCTCACAGGTCTCAAACAGTCTAAGTCATGGGATAAAATCAATGGGTGATACTGAATGGATGGGGACAAGTTATACATGGAACCAACCTAGCACTAAGGTTTACTATTTGTACAAGCATGGCATGAGCAATAGTCTTCACATTAAGTTCCTTGATTAGTCATAACACAAATTCAAGCATTAGTACATATAAACATAGGTCACCATAATCATCCTAACATGACAAGCATAGGTGTTTGACATACATCATAGAGCAAAATCAAACCAAAGAGGTATATACCTGGTCTCACCATATATGCTTGTCTCCAACTCGTAAGGCAACTATGTACACCGCATCTGATCTGCTAATCTACTGAAATGAACTAGGTGATCGTTGAAATCATCTCAATGGACAAGGAGATCTTAGTCCTGGTAAGGAAATACTCTGTATTTGCTGCAAAACAAAGGCTCTGAATGGCTCATGCTACAAAAATGATCCATGCTGTATCCCCATCAATAAGTCTGGCTCAAAGGAAAAGAGAAAATCTAAATGCTGCATCATGGTAGTCCAACTACAATATATGTGATAACAGGTACTTTGACAAAGTCAACCTAGTTGACTAGGTCAAACATGGTTCCTAATGCAATGACTACAAAAAAACAACATTGGTTATATCAGCTCTAGACATGCCTAGCAACAATACTACAGTCTTAGTTTTCAGATTTTGGCCTCGGTTTTCATGATCAGTGATTATTATCTCTTTTTTATTGATCATATCACATTTTTATTTCAGGATTGCATATCAGAGTGGTGCTTCTAGGGAGCGAAAGCGCTCTAGGGGGTATGTGTAGTCAACATTACCATTCTACCATGTCTTCGGATTGATTTGTGTAGTCAGTTTGTTGAAATTCTTAGTTGACATAGAGTTATTGTGATTTTTATGATTTCTGGGTGTTGTACCGAGTCTCGACTAAAAATGGGCTGTGAAATTCACTTAAGGAAATTGTTTTGGCCAGTGAAGTTGAAGAATTGGCTTGGAAACAATTTTGGATGATGTATTATGGCTCTTCGGATCAGTTTGCACCAATTTCAGTCATTTTGATGTCCATATTATTTTATTGGCTCTCATAGGGACGATGTCTCCCATGGGACGCCCCTCACCTTGGTGATGGATGTATTTCATTTTTATATATTATGTCATTGTATCATCAGGGGCCTAGGGTGATTTATGTCCCTAAGGGACCCTTTTTATGTATTATCATGCCATATTTTGACACTTCAATGTAAAACGTCTAAGTAAGACGTCCTTGGGTAAAAAGTGCATTGTAATTTGACTTAGTCATTGATTCGTGTTTTAATCCCAATTGTTGGATGAATATTTGTTATTTTGTAGACATACTTTCTGATGAATATGGTTGTCTATGATTGTCATTGATGACAACATTAATGACAAAGGTGAAGTGTGATGATATGACATGAAGCCAAAGCAAGCAAGACAAGAGATGACAAGGCACAAGGACTTCAGATGTGGGCATTAGGACACCTAATGAGTCAAATGACCCATACTATGGTCATTTGTTGAAGATGACATAGAGGATATTGTGTTGTCAAATTGATAGCTTGAAGGACAAGGACATGAACAAAGGACAATGAAGATCAAGCAAGACAAAGGAGAATGATGACTTGGACAAAACGAGGGTAAATGGAAAGCATGGACAAAAGGGAAACAAGGATGACATAGAAGATGAAGTGGACAATTTGATGAAGGGCTCTGAGCATCTTATTAAAGCCTTGCAGGCATTTTGTTGTGACTTATGCGGGCATACTAAAAACCCTTACAGGCAGTATGTTGATAACTCCTGCAGACATAATTAGAGGTCATATGCAGGCATATGGAAGGCTAAGTAAGAAGGGTTAAATGTTAGACACTGAGAGGGGGGTGAATCAGTGTGAAGCCAGTTTTAAAACTTTTCTTAGCTTATCACAATCAACTATCGATTCATCATACGATTATTTTGCTAATCTCTTAATCATTTCATAAGCATCTTTCACTTCATCATTCACATATCAAAAGCATTTAAATCATCAAGAACTATAACATAGAAGAATACCACACCATATAAGTTTGTAATCTTTTTATATTAGTTTTGGTTTGGCTACAACCGTTAGGTAAAATCAGCACCTACTGATATGAAGCCACCTACTCTGCATCCAGGACCCTACCTGGTTTTCTTAGACCCTGCTAAGAAGGGTTTGAGGTATCCTAACCTCAAAAGCAAGACAAGCTAGCATTTACAATTAAAGCTTATTGTTACATCAACTCATCAATCACTTGTCTCTTTAATCTGCTGTCAACTGTCTCAGCTCATGCTCATCTGCTCATCATCAACGCTGCTCATTGCTGCTCTGATCATCATTCTTCATTGCTGGTCATCTTCTTGTTGCTGCAACTCTAGGTGATACTTCTGAAGATTGTCACCATCATCATTGTCTTCTTCACTTTGTCACTGATCATAACTTGACAAAGCTGAACATGTCAAGTCATCAAGGAAGCCTTCAATACAGTCACAGAGAAGCCATCAATTCTCTTTATTACTGAGTCATCTACTGCTGCAAAACTTCTTCTGCTGGTCAACACAGTTCATTAATCTTTGATCATCATTCTTTACTGCTGCTCTTATCAGTTGTTCATCATCATTCTGTTAGGCAGACCATAACCATGAATACATCATATTGTCCATCAAATTGCTGTCAGCATCATTAACATATCAATCTGCTCATCATCTGTCACTAGTCATGTCACAACACACTTCAGAGGCTGTAACTGTCAAGTCAACTCAATTGAGTCTGTCACCATCCTTTCAGCTGTCAAATCATCGCAAAAATTTCCCTGCTGCTCTAAGATGTATCATATATCATACTTGAGTAGAGATCCACCTTTGTCCATAGTTCATCATAATGAACTTCACAATGATCTTTGAAATAAGAATACCTCAGGCTACCTATAAACTTGGATATGCATATAGTTAAGCCTTTACATAATCAAAGATAGTCATACCTTGATCAGACTATGTGTTACCATGTTGATCAGAGAATTTAACCATAACTTCTAGTGACTATAATAGCTGCTCAACACTTGTCTGGCTTGAATATGAGATTGCTTTTTCATTCTTCTTGACTTTCCTTGAAGTCAGATGCTCATCTTGACTGTCTCTAATTTTCACCTTCAACACATGTCTTAAGTCCTGTGTCTACAAAAATTTGATCTTCTTCTAATGCCTATTGACTAGATTAGGTGCATAGATTTACTGCTTTGAAGACGTACCTTTAACAACCTCAGTCCACTGAAGATTAGAGCTTGATATTTCACTTCTGCTCTAGTTGACATACCTTCATATCATCAGCAAGGCAGTGGCTGTACATGCATCTTCATCATCAGCAAGGTAGTGGCTGTACATGCATCTTCATCATTTCTGCATTGTCTTAAACAACCTCTTTTTCCCAGTCAAGATTCAGCCTTAAGCCCTCTGTCAGCCTCCTTTTATAAACCCTTCATTCATATGACCATTTTTTTTTTCAACACTTACTCAGGATTCTGGTTATTTATGCAACTATGTCTTCTATAAACCAGAACCTCTGTCAGTCAAAATCCCTACAATAAATCAAGTAAACAGACCTTGAACTTTGCTCAGTTCATTCATAAAACTTGGGACTATTTTCCTAGTAGCAAAAGCATAAATATTACACCCAAAAGGAATACTCCTTGAAAACTCAGACTCTTTACATGCTGAAGAAAAATCAACCTTTGTCAACTTCTGGACTGTGGATAGGCTGAGAAAATTCTACAAACAATAAATCAATCTTGGAACAGCAAGAAGGAACAATTAACCCCAAGGACTCGGACTGTTTACCCCTTTACAAGATGCACAGCCAAAAAGGGTTCTACGAATAGCTTGCTCGTGGAGTTGACAGTTGCCAAAGTTGGAGTTGAACACCCAGTTATAAGATGTATTCACCAACAGGCTCATCCCTTCAATTTACAGCCTCCATAACTCATAAATAACAGTCTCAGTGTCACACTAAAATTGACTGGTACTCCATGGAATATATCCTGTAGCTTGCAATTTCTTAGAGAGAATAAATAGCCACCTCAAGGGTCACGATTTGGAGCAAAATGGCACTAGTTAATGTGGACAACGTTGAAGAGTAACCCCTGTATGATATGGTTGCTTAACAGCAAGAAACTCAGATTGGTGTGACCTCTTTACAGACTACTCATTTCGTAAGAATAGAGCTCTTCACTTTTTCTTCAAACCTAGGCATGGATACTCTTCAAAATATAGCAGCCAGCTGTCCAATGTCAGTGTTGCATTTCCAGTTTTGTCTGAGTCATGGCAGCCCTCTTAGGGCTTTAATAAATTCTTGATAGCCCTGCTAGAATGGCCCCTTGGAAACCTCATCTAGGGTTAGAATAGACCACGACAGCCTTAGTGGTAGCCTTCTAAGTTTCAGAACCCTCTTCTAGGGCTGGACTGTCCATGCCAATCTTAGTAAACACCACATTAGTCCGATTAGGGCTTGAACAGAGCATGACAGCCTTCTATGAGATTGGATCTGAACTTGGTGCCCACTGATCAGACCTCGATAGCCTTTGTGAGGTTAAAACAAACTTGTTAGCCTCAAGAACAGAGCTTGACAGCCTTCATGAAGTATGAGCAGACCTCGGCATCCTCTTCCACTGCTGCCACCGAAATTGCAGTCCACTAGCTGCGAGCTCATTCTTCATTTGATCCTTGGATCAAGACCAATAAGAAAATATTTCAGACTGCTGCTTCCAAAATTTCCTTAGTCTGCTGCTACGTTTGCCTCAGAAAAAAAAATCTCAGAGCTCCACCGAAATTTTTTACATCCAAAAAGTGAAGATTTGAGGGGTTATTTATACTAAATTTCTCACCATATTTCACTGGGCTGACCTACTTTTTTTAATATTATTTTTGGACTTTGCAAAGTATTTTTTTTATTTTTAATTATGAGCCGACTTACCAAATAACAATTTGATTTTTAATCTTTTCTTGTATTAAATGGAGCAGACCTTACAGTATAGTGTTTCCACGTCATTTTGCGCATTGATTAATTGTTTGAGAAAAGGCTGTTCACTAGCCATGTCCATAGTAAACGCTGGGCTTGAGGATACCTCTATGCAAGACCATGGCTTAGCCATCATAATCAGAGACAGGGGCTCCATGGCCTGCATCATTTACAGCATACCAAGGGCTCCACACACATGAGCCACACCATCTTTGACAAATGACCATAGAATGGGTCATTTGTACCACTTCATCAAGCTTGTCCACTACAAAGGGCAATAGTGGCTCCACGACCTTCATGGGCATCAATGATAACTGAAAGAGCCAAGTCACATGTTGGCATCAATGACAACTTCATCAACAATCTCCCCCTTTGTCATTGATGACAACAACTCATGCTCCCCCTATGAACATGCTAGAATGGGTCATTTGTACCACTTCATCAAGCTTGTCCACTACAAAGGGCAATAGTGGCTCCATGGCCTTCATGGGCATCAATGATAACTGAAAGAGCCAAGTCACATGTTGGCATCAATGACAACTTCATCAACATTAAAGTGGTGACAAGCCCACTTTGCCAATGTGGCAAAAAGACCAAAAATATAAATATGTTTTTGATGAGGAGATTGTGGATATTAAAATATCATTTAATTATTAAATAATGATTAAACCTTTACATGTCAGCCTCATTAAGAGAATAAAAATATAACTCTTTTTAAATGACATGTCGGCTAAAAAACACATGAAAATTAGTATAAATAGAAGTCAACGTTTTCATTTTATTGTGAAGAAATTCGGTTTAGCTCTTGTTAGACACTGAGAGGGGGGGGTGAATCAGTGTAAAGCCAATTTTAAAACTTTTCTTAACTTGTCACAATTAACTGCCAATCCATCATTCCACTATTCTACCAATTTCATAATCATTTCATAAACATCTTTCACTTCATCATTCACATATCATAAGCATTTGAATCATCAAGAACCATAACACAAAAGAACACAACACCATATAATTTTGTAATATTTTTGTATTAGTTTTGGACCGGCTACAACCGTGAGGTAAATCAGCGCCTACTGATACAAAGAGCATCTACTCTTCATCCAGGACCCTGCTAAGAAGGGTTTGAAGGGTTTGAGGTATCCTAACCTCAAAAGCAAGACAAACTTGCTTTTACAATTACAACTCACTGTCTCAACATACTCATCACACACACATATCACTATCAAGTGCGCTCACCGCCACATCATCTGCTCATCAACGCTATTCATCATCAGCCAATCAACTTTGCTCATCACTACTATTGGTCATAGGTCTGCTCATCCTCTTCTCTGCTCATCATTCTTCACTGCTGCAATACTGATCATCAAGGTTCCAAGATTACCAATCTTGTATACCTTGTCATTGGTCATGTCTTGGCTCATCATACAGTTCATCATAGTCAGTCATAAAGGTCAATATATTTTATCACTGTTCATGTGCATCATGATCATCTTCAGTTCATCATATCATCATATCAATAGGGTAACAAGCAATAGGAGTTAAAGCACCATCATCCTCATCAATACCTAACTGTCATCTGCATATGTCTGCACATGTCCTCAAGGTCTATTCATGAAAGTCTACTCATCAAAACAATTGCTTGCCACAAACCACTTGTCTACCACCTCATCATGTCACTTGTCAATTTATTCTGATTTGTCCTCTGCTCAAGACATAGACAAATTTCTGCCCTCTAATCGGCCTGTCAAAACCTGCCTGTTACAATTACTTCTTCAAGTCTTTAACTTGTCTACTAGCTTGTCATCAATCAATCATCAATCAATCACAGACTTCGACAATTGCTTCAGCTGTCACTGCCAGCGAATGTTGGAATTCCGTCCAACTTTGCAGTACTTTTTGGATGTCGATGGTTAATGTTGTAAGACTTGATAGTGTTGACATCTTCTCTTGAATGGATAGGTCTGCTATCCTTTCCATTTCAGGACCCATAAACTGGTCCTTTTCTTCTAATGTTTCAAAAAGTCTTTTCATATGTGGGCAGATGATGTCTAATTTGTCTAAGCTCGGAATTGCCTGCTGCACCCACTGGTGTGCTTGTCGCTCGAGCTTTTGCAGTTTGTTTGTTTCAAGCACGATATGATCTTCGATAGTGCTTCTGAGTGCTTCTTCCGTGCTCTTCCTCTTCTTTAGTGCTTGGATGTCTTGTCGGGTCTGTCGGGTCTGCTGGAAGACTTGCCCATAATAAGTAGGCCAGTCCCGGAGTACTCCTTCTGTGATGACCGACTCCTCCATGTGATCTTGCAGTACTCTGTATGCTTCAGAGAAAGCTGTGTGCTGTTGCATCAATAGTCGAGCTGTTTCTTCTTGTTGCTCTTCTTTTGTGTTCTGCATCTGTGTCTGTAGTGCCGACACCACGCTCTCAAATAGCTGATAGGCTTTCTCTAGCGGCTTGTCGATGTCAACCTCTGTTGGTCCTGGTATCACAGACTGCGCAAGGTTTCTGCATTTTTTTAGGAACTCTACTTGTTCTCTTTCATTGTCGTCGAGCTCCTTGCATCTACTATGGCTCCTTGTTTTCACTTCGATAGCCAGTGTTTCCAAAAGTTGTCCTAGCTCTCCATCTTTCAGTTCGGTTGCGTCGACTGCACTGGTCGACCCAAGTTGACTGATGTGGACCATTGTCGCTTGGGCTTGATGGTCCCTCTTCTTGTGAGTTTTTCAACATTCAAGCTAGCATTATGTTAGGATCTTTAACTGAGAGAACAACAAGTACAGCAATCAAACACAAGAGACAATGAACACAGTGTTTTTCCTCGGGGAAACCATAAATGGAGAAAACCCTGCAATTTCCTCAGAGATAGAATCAGCACAAAGGTAAAACCACAAAACACTAAAATGCACTCCCGACAGCAGTAACCTTCTTCTTCACTAGCCCCAGTGTCTTCTCCTTCCTCAACTATGCGCTACACTTGAGTGTGTAAGTGATGTATCCTAAATAGAGAGTCCAGCTCTCTATTTATACTAATCCCGGCATGACTAAAACCCTACTAGGGCCGACCTCTACTAGGAGAGTCTAATAACCCTAGTGCCTCGGAACTGCTGGGACTTTAACCCTTAGACAATCGGAGGGTTACCCACAATGACTTGACATGACTTGTTTATATTATTGATTCTCTCGATCGGAACATCGGGGCATGACATAACATGATAACATCCCGGAATAAACATCGGGTTACAATAGATAAGAAATACAAGTGAAATACATTCCGAAGTTACAATTACATCAACACTCCCTCTTAACTAGGAAGGTATTCTCTCGACACAATTTTCATCACTGGTCTTCTTTTTTGTATCAACTGGATCATCTCGTTATCTGGATCTTCAAGTCTTCTTCGTCTTCAAGTCATCTTTCATTTGGATCTGGATGATCACTCGATCTAGATCATCGTCACTGGATCATACTCGATTTGGAACATCGTCACTGGATCATCATCACTAGATCTGGATCATTACTCGATTTGGATCATCATCACTGGACTGGATCTGGATCATCACTCGATCTGGATCATCACTGCTGGATCTGGATCATCACTCGATCTGGATCATCACTCGATCTGGATTTCTCGGAGTCATCATAACTGGATTTGGATCATAGCTCGATCTGGATCATCATCACTGGACTGGATCTGGATCATCACTGCTGGATCTGGATCATCACTCGATCTGGATCTCTCGGAGTCATCATAACTAGATCTGGATCATAGCTCGATCTGGATCTTCTCTGGTCATCATCATATGTGCTATTTCATGATTCTTCTCGTCACAGGAAGTTCTACAGAGCCAACCTTCTTTCATGCTGGGTGTATGCCTACCTCCTCTTAGGTCTTTGGTAGCCCTTATATCTGACCTACTTGTCAGAATGGCGGTAGCCCTTACATCTGACCTACTCGTCAGAATGGCTAGCACTCACATTTGACATGGAAGGAACCTAATCCTTTAGCCATGACAGAATGGCACTGCCCTTACATGTGACCTGCTCGTCAGAATGGTGATAGCCCTTACATCTGACCTACTCGTCAGAATGGCCAGCTCTCACATCTTTCATGGGAGGAACTTAATCCTTTAGCCATGAACAGAATGGCACTGCCCTTACATCTGACCTGCTCGTCAGAATGGCGGTAGCCCTTACATCTGACCTACTCGTCAGAATGGCCAGCTCTCACATCTGTCATGGGAGGAACTTAATCCTTTAGCCATGAACAGAATGGCACTGCCCTTACATCTGACCTACTCGTCAGAATGGTGGTAGCCCTTACATCTGACCTACTCGTCAGAATGGCTAGCTCTCACATCTGTCATGGGAGGAACTTAATCCTTTAGCCATGAATAGAATGGCACTGCCCTTACTTCTGACCTACTTGTCAGAATGGCGGTAGCCCTTATATCTGACATGGGAGGAACTTAATCCTTTAGCCAGGAACATAATGGCTCAACCCTTATATCTGACCTGCTCGTTAGAATGGCTATGAATCTCAGTACTCATATCTGTCAGGAAGGAACCAATCCTCTCACCATGACAGAATGGCTCAGCCCTTATATCTGACCTGCTTGTCAGAATGGCTATGGGACTCATCACTTTCGCTTGGAGGAAACCTCTATCTGGAGAACACCAAGCTTCTCCCTGAAGTACTCGAACTTCACCCTAGACAATGGCTTCGTCAACACATCAGCTATCTGTTCCTCTGTCGCAACATACTGGAGCTTCACTGCTCCCCTTTGCACCATATCCCTGATATAGTGATACTTGATCTCGATGTGCTTCGACTTGTCATGGAACACTGGATTCTCTGACAACTTCACGCAACTCTGGTTGTCACAATGTATACAAGTAGCATCCATCTGGAGATCAAATAAATTGGACAGTAGCTTTCGTAGCCATACTGCCTCACAACTAGCTGAACAAGTTGCGACATACTCTGCTTCAGCTGTACTCAGTGCCACACAGGATTGCTTCCTGCTAAACCAAGAGATCACACCTGATCCCATACTGAAGCAACACCCTGAAGTGCTCTTCCTATCGATGGCATTGCCTGCCCAATCTGAATCAACATAACCCTCCAGGTTAATCTTCTGATTCGCATCGTACTTGAGCCCATAATCAACTATACCCCTCAGGTACCTCAGAATATGCTTTGCAGCAATCAAGTGAACATTTCTCGGATCTGTCAAGAACTGGCTGAAGGTGTTCACAGCAAAGCAAATGTCTGGTCTCGTGTTCGTCAGGTACATCAAGGACCCAATCATCTAACGATACATTGTAGCATCAACCGACTCTGATGAAGCATCACTCAATAGCTTCAGGTTCGATGCCATAGGTGTGGCCATAGCGTTGCAGTCCATCATCCCAAACCTCTTCAGAATCTCTACTGCATACTTCCCTTGTCCAAGGAAGATTCCATCTGTACTATACCACACCTCCATACCTAGAAAATAATGCATCATACCCAAGTCCTTCATCTCGAACTCAGCAGCAAGCTTTCTCTTTGTATCAACAATCAACCCATCCATACCTGTCACAAATAGATCATCTTCATATAGTAGAAGTATCACTGGGTTGCCATCTTCAACCTTGTAGTAAAGGTTGGAATCTGCTTTACTCTTGGTAAAGCTCAAACTGGATAGAAAGCTATCAATTCTACCATACCATGTCCTGGGTGCCTATTTCAAGCCGTACAGGGCTTTCTTCAATCTGCACACATGAGACTTCCTGTCATGTGTCTCAAAACCGAGTGGCTGTTCCACAGATACTTCCTCTTCTACTACACCATTCAAGAAAGCAGTCTTGACATCCATCTGGTGTATCTTCCGTTTCATTACTGCAGCCAGAGCAAGTACTGATCTGATGGAAGTGTATCTGGCTACAGGTGCAAAGGTTTCTTCATAATCTATTCCTTCTTTCTGAGAGAAACCTCGAGCCACAAAACTTGCCTTATATTTTTCAATGCTACCATCTGCAGCATGCTTGATTTTGTAGATCCATTTGGAAGTTACAACTGACTTCCCTTTTGGTCTTGGGACAACATCCCAAACATCATTCTTCATGATCGATTGGTATTCTTCGATCATAGCATCCTTCCATTCTTTCTATTCTGCCGCTTCCTCATAACTGGAAGGTTCTTTGTCAATGAAATCACATAGTAAAGCTAGATACCCGGAGCAGGATCTGGTCCTCTTTCTTTCTCTGTGATTCTCTTCTAGAGCCCCGTATCTTTCCGCACCTTGGATAAGTTCTCGTACCCAAGCGGGTTTCCTCTTATGAGGATTCTTCTCCAGAGGTGGATCTACAGGTGTTTGTGGTTCTTCAAATTCTCAATCTTCTTCTTGAGCTTCTTCATTCATGGTTGTATCATGAACTCTGGGTGCTTCTGCTTCTTTGGATTTTTCAGCAGGTTTCTTTCTGGATTTGTTGTATGCTGTATCTTCATCGAATGTCACATCCCTGCTGATGTCAATTTTCTTGAATCCTGGGAAGTATATTCTGTAAGCCTTCGAGCTTTCAGAGTATCCCACAAATATATCCTTCTTTCCTGAAGGATCTAATTTAGTCCTCTTTTCTTTTGGAATGTGAATGTATACTAGACAGTCGAATATTCTGAGATGGTTGACTTCTGGTTTCTTGCTAGAGAAGACTTCTTCAGGAGTCTTGTTCTCGAGTACTCTATCTGGAGTATGGTTCTGTACTTACACCGCTGTTCGAGGAGCTTCCGCCCAAAGGTGCATAGGAAGGTCTTGATCATGAACCATTGCTCTTGTAGCTTCCATGATAGTTATATTATTCCTTTCTGCAATTCCATTCTGCTGTGGATTATAAGGAGTGGACAACTCCCTCTTAATCCCTGATTCTTTGCATAGCTCTTTGAATTCATTTGAAGTGAATTCTCCGCCATTATCTGATCGAAAAATCTTGATCTTCTTTTCAGTATGGTTCTCGATAAAGGCTTTGAATTCCTTGAACTTGCTGAATACTTCGTCTTTGTTCTTCATGAAGCCAACCCATGTCTTCCTAGAAAAATCATCAATAAAAGAAACATAATATGCATACTCACTTAATGAGTTTGATGACATAGGACCGCATACATCGGAGTGGATGATTTCCAAGATTCCTTTCGCTTTGCTCTCGCTGCTTGGAAATGTCTTGCTTGTATTCTTTCTTTTCCCACATCCTTTGCAGACCCCATCATGTTTTGCTTGGATTTCTGGAAGACCTTCAACAACTTTGTTTGCAATCGGTAGTGCTCTGTAATGCACATGTGCAAGCCTTCTATGCCAAAGTTCACTTGGCTCTACTGTGTCATGGACCAAGGCTTGTTCTCCAATCACCACCGCATCATCGATAGTCTTTCCTTTTGGCCACATGATGACTTGCCCATCTATGAATGCACCCGCATTCCTTTTGCATCTAATGCTTATATGGATAGGAGGTTCTTCTTGAGTCCTGGCACAAACAATACTTCCTTCATTGTTAGAGACTTTCCAGAGTCTAGTTTATAGGAAGATTCCGCACCACTTTTTATTGGATATTGGTAGTCATCTCTTAGCTTTACCTTGTGAGGTGATTCATGTTCTGACAGTCTTACAAAGGATTCCTTGAATCCTGTCATATGTTTGGAAGCCCCATTGTCGATGAGCCAATCATCACTTCCATGAGTAGTGTTTCCCG
>LPNX010356136.1:100350-128796 GCA_001517045.1 Pseudotsuga menziesii | reverse complement strand
ATTCTTTAGTTTTGACTTTAGCATCTAGCCATTCTGGTGCTTTGGCTTCATTGATTGGTCGACTCCCTTCCTTAAACTGTGAAAATGTGGCAGGAAAATCTACTGCAGTCATTCGGTCGATATCTTCTTTGTCAGTTGTCTCGACTTTGAGCACTGTGCGAATTGGTGTTCTTATTTCGACATGGTTTGACTTCCATCTAAAGCTTTTCCCTTCCGGATTTTCATTTTCCATCTGTAGTCTTGTTGACTGTGGTATTGTCCCGGTTTGTATATTATTGCAGTTTATTGTTGGTCGGCTGTATTTTAGGGTTTTCTTTTCTGTCGGTTGTGTAAATGCTTTGATCTGTTTTGTTGTTTTGACCAAATTCTCATCTTGTGGTATAAAGTTGAAATCTTTGATAAAATTCTCTTTGAGTTCATGCCATAGGAATGTTTCACCTCAAGCTTCTTCCATTTTGTACCATTTGTTTGGTAAGTCGGAGAGCATTGATGGAAACAGGTGTGGCCATGTACGTTCATCCTAATGTCCAAGTCTTTTCCATTCTTTTTCACATGTCCTTATGTGGTCTTCTAGATCTTGCCCTTGGATGAACATAGGTATTTGGGCTTGATTGTTTAACTTTTTTCCTCCAAATCTTTCTATGAAGAAAGTTGAAGCTGTTGTCCATGTCTGCAGTCTTGATTGATGGGTATCCCACCATCTAGCAGCTTGTCCTGTAAAAGTTTCCACTAAGTTTTGTAGTCGGCCATGTTCACCAATGTTTTTGGATACTTGTTCTATATGCATGACTGGTGATTCTCTTTCTTTGTACCTTGGTATTTGTGTACTATTTATATTTACTGGTTTTAGGGTAGGATATTCTCTAGTTTTCTTTTCAAATATTTTTGGGATGATGGACACCAAGAAGCACTATTGGACTGGTTTTTTATACACTTTTGAATAGTCTAGCAGCCTCTTGTTTGTGTTTCGTAGTTCTCGACTTCCCAATCATATAGTTCTGCGTCTGAATTGTATTCTACTGAATCTTGGTTGCCCAAGTAAAGTTCACCATAGACATTAGGTTCTGTGTAATCTTCATTATTCTGTATCTGATATAGTTGTCGCATGTCAACTTCTTCATCAATAGGTTCTTTCCAAGGTTCTTCTTGGGATGGATGAATAGGTACAATGACCTTTTGTCTGTTTCCTTTTAGTTTTATTCTTTCTTTGTCTAAGGATATCGATGCTTTCATTTTTCTTCCTCAAGGTCGTCCTACTAACGTTGGGAAGGAGCTGGATCCTTCCTTAGGGTCAATAATTTCAAAGTTGACTTTGGTCGATATTCCTTTTATTGTCGTGTCGACATTTCCCCACACTCCGATAGGTTCAATTAGACCCTGGTCGGCTAATTTTAGGTATATTCCTGACTCGTATAGTCGAGGTCTACCCAATTATTCCCAAGTGTCTCGAGTCATAATATGTACTTGTGACCCGAAATCGAGCACAACTTGTCGGACATTGTATCCTTCAATTTCTAGGTCGACAAGTGGGTCGGCATCGTTTTTGTCCTTCTGGTTTAGATTGCATATATTTTTTATTTGTTTTTTTGTATTGTTGTTGTGTTTTATTTTATACAAGAGGTCAATCAATTGAGACACCATTTTATCAGTTTGTACTAGACGTATTAGTTCTTTAACTATGTTTTGTCGATGGTTGTCAGCTTCTTCTTGTTAGGCAAATTCTTGGAATATGTTTGTTGCGTCTTGATACAGTTATTTTTGTTTAGCTGGGTTAGGATAATCATTCTTTTCTTTTATTTTGCTTATTCGTGGATTATCATTCCCAATTTTTGTCCCTTGTCGGGTTACTATTTGCAGATTCTTTGTATTGATTATATCATGTTTTGCACGCACGACAAGACATTAACATTTTTCTTCTTATTTATTTTATCAAGCATAGTAAAGCAATCCTTTAATGAGTGATCCCCTGCTCCAAAGCTAGTACAGAATTTTAAGTCAGTTTTGTCTTTGTATGGACAGTCTGCGTATCGGTGTCCTTCTTTGTAACATGTGAAACATTGGATGGGCCGACGTGGTTGGTTGTCGCGATTCCCAGAGAATCGACCTCGACTTCTGTATCCTCCACGTCGGTTGTTGAATCGGCACTCATATCGACGACCTTCGTACCTTTGATTATTTTGATTGTTTTGCGCATTGTTTCGTTGCTCATTGTTCTACGCGACTACGTTAGTCTGGTAGACTGTGTAGTAGTTTTGTCGGTTTTTTAGGTTTAGGTGGCAGTCGTCCGTGGCGTGATTCTTTGTTTCACAGATAACACACCAAGATGCTTTACCATTTTTCATGTTAAATGGGCAATCTTTCGTCGTGTGTTCTATGTGTTCTTGGCAGATGTCGCAAAAACACTTTGTTTGCACAAATCGAACGTCCTGTCGGCTGATATCCTGTTGACAGTTATCTTTTGAATGTTCGACCGTTGAGCATTTCGTGCACCAAATGTCCTGACTCTTAAGGTTTAGCTCTTTTAAAGATTTCTGCACGATCTCGAGCTGTTCTTTCAGTCTATTATCTGTGGGAAATGCTGGAAAGTCTTCATCCATCTCTACTTGTAGGGCTTTAGTAAGCGCATCTTTGTATGTTTTGAACGTCTCCAGACTGATGTGTCGACGAATTTTCTGAGATAGACCTGCAAGAAACCATTGGATTAACAGTTGCTCATCAATTACATAATCCAACTGGTTGAGGAGGTCTTTCCAGCGTTTGTTGTAGTCGCGGATAGATTCTCCTAGTTTTTGTGATGTTGTTTTCAATTTCTTAGCTGCCAGATGTTTTGCATCTGGAGTTTTAAAGAACGACAAAAATTGTGCTTTGACTTCTGCTTTAGTTGCTCGAGGGGTTCTTTCAGAAAAGGTCATATACCATGTTAATGCCCTTTTCCTCAAGGCACCAGCGAACTGCACCATCTGTCTATTTTCATCTGTGACTTGGTTTGCCTTTCATGTCGACTCACAGACGAACCAATGTCGTCTAGGATCCTCATCGCCCTCATATAGAGGAATATGTGCTGACCCGTGACCCATGTCGGATTCGCTGTTGCTGTCTTCTTTAGGAGGTGGTGGTGGTGGGGGTAATTTGATATTTTGCTTATTTCTTTGTGCATAACTATTGTCGACAGAACTCTCGTTTCCGTTGGTTGTTTTATTTGTCGTTTCTTCTCCGACAAGTAGTTAGTTGGGGTCGACTTTTGTCGATGTCCAACTCCAATTGTTTGTCTGCAGGTCCGATTTTTCTGTATTCTTCAAAGCTGTATTTGGCAGGGGGGAATCTCCTTCATGTGTCGGGTAAAGTAAGTGGATACTTTGGTTGGAGGGGTATGCTTGAAGCGTGACCCAATTTCCTTCCTTTGGTCGACGGATAAGTAGATGATTATCATTGTTTGTCTCGTCGTCTAGTCGGCTCCATATACCAAACTCACCAGCTCTTGGTCTTAAATCTTCTTCGACAATGGCTTGTATCTTGGTACTCAGATTCGTTGGAGATAGAGGTCTTACCTCTTGGGGAACTTCTATTTGGAGAGCTTCTCGTTGCTCTATCCATAAATCTTCTTTCATGGCTGATGCTTCTTCCCCCACGCCTTCTTCTTGTTGGTCATGACCCGACTCTGGCGGATTTCTCTCTTGGTCTGATACCTTAGTATTCATTCCTCTTTGCAGTGTTATAGCTCTCTTTTCTTTCTTCCCTTCTTTGCAGCCTCTTTTCTCTCTATTTTCTGTAAATCCGCCGTATCTATGTGTGACACTGTCTGTTCGATTTCCTTTTTATGCCAACTTTTCATTGCTGGTGATGGTATCCTCTTTTTAGTCGACTAGAATCCTTTCCACTTTACCCCAACATACGACCAGCTACCCCCCCATAGCCTACCCGACGCTTTAGAAAGCTCGTATAGTTCTGTTTACTTGCTTAGGAAATATTCCCACTCCCTTTCGACAATGAATTTCTCCCACTTCTTTTGTTTCTCCACCCAATTGGAATTTTGTGGCGGTTCATGTAGTAATGGACGAGGTTCGACAATATGACCCACTCCTTTTTCTATCAGGAACTTGAACAACAAGGTCGGTAAGGAACACAAGAATTGCTCAGTAAGGTCTATATAGAATTTCTTCTGAATGGTTTCCACCGAAGTTCTTTCTTCTATAGTTTGTTCCTCGCAGAATTTGTCGGTAATCTTTTTAAACCACTCCGATAGATTTGTTCTTCCTCCTCAAATTAGTTTTTCTAGCAGCTGTTGGTCTTTAGTCGCTTCCGGCTTTTTCATCCAGAAGTTTCTTCAAGAGCTGGGGTATGGATTCTACAAACTTCTCATGGGTTTCAGTAAAGAACCTTTCTTTTGCTTGAGCAGTCGTTAATCTGTTTCTTCGTGCGTAATTCTGCAAATAATTTCCTACCTTACGCTCCCACGAGTCCTTAATCTCCTGTTCTGATATCATCTGCTTGTATTCATCGAAGATATGTACTACCGGCAACAGAACCAATGTTGTAATCTCACAGATCACATAAGGTTACCAATAATACACATTAAAAGCATACAAATACAACAGAGATAAGAGTCAAGAACATAGGTAGAATAACATATTATATTAAAGTGAAAGGGTCCATACCATACAGAGAACTGAACCAAGTTCTTATCTGGCTCAACAGCCTAATATATATGATTGACAAAACAGTTACAAAGAACTACCTGTCGGTTCAGTCAACCGACACGACCTTATGTGGCCGAACCTAATCTCTTTTTAATCGGCTGATCGTTCTAGTCGGCTTACCGACTAGCTCCTCCAACATAGGACTAGGATAATTTCACTCCCCCTAGTCCCTTTCTTTTCATCTTCTTGACTCCATAAGGCACTGGTCTGCTTAGTCACTTTGTTGTAGTTATTTAATAATTTACATACAAGCAAAACCACTTTTTTTATATAAAAATCTGTGCATCTTAGGCATTCTAGGTATATAGATTAGGTATCTTAGGTCATATTTATTCAATTTTCTATAAAATTACAGAAAGCTTAACTTGCTATGTGGTGTACTGAAGTCTACCATTTAGCTTTTCTGCTGTAAAGAAGTTGTCTTATATATGTTTTTATCTCAATTTCGATGCATTGGAAATGTCTTGAAACATTTAAAGCATAAAAAATACACAAAAACAACCTTTAATTTAGCGTAGACAGACTTGAAACATCTTAGCTTGCTGTAATTTCTGTTTTACACCTTAGTTTATCCATTTTATACATACACTTGCATTGGGATTTGTGCCCATAATTAAATTAGTTTTCTGCATCATTTTCTGTGCAAAATACCAGTGTTTAGGACAGAGTTAGGCTGCTGTTTTTTATAATTAACGGCACATTTATTCTAGGACAGAAATCATTAAATTTGATTTTAGGTGTTGCTGGTAATTTTGGAATTTGCAGTTAGTACCCAGGTCATGTAGGGGATACCCCCCTGAAGTTAGCAAGCACAAACTTCGAAGTGAGGTGAAGTAAGAGAGGTGACAGTGTTTATTTCTAGTGTTTTTGGACTCTTTTCAGAGTTTGTAAGGTGCGAATTTCCGGGTGATAACACTGTCATGTTTAAACATAAGGATGGACTCAACCATTTTTGGTTAGGGATAGCTATAAAAAAGTTAAGCTGCTTATGGAATTTTATTTGTAATGACTTTGCTTTGTTTGGTGTAAAATGCCTTCAATTGTTGTTAAGCATCTGATGTGACAGTATTATTCAACAGATTGAATCCTGAGCGGATGGGCAGTGATTTCAAAGAAGAAGTTCAGGTAATAACGGCAAACTGGCTAAATTACGCTTCTAGCTAAAGTTGTCGAGTGGATGTTTCTTTGAATATAATATTATTTGCATATTACCATGGTTTATTTTGAACCCTGTTATGGATGTAGTGGCAGTGATTATTCCAGCTAAAAGTAGCTTACATTGGCCACATTTCAGGTACATAGCGGATTTTTGAATGCATATGATTCAGTTAGAAACCGACTCCTTTCATTCATCAAAACCTCGATTTCCTTTAAGTAAGATGGCTCTTTCCATCCTTTCTCTATTTCTTACTCATTTATGTAGTTCTCAATTTTATAAAAGTAGTTTGGGAGGTTGGTTTTGTTGTATGATCTGAACCTTCACATTGTACTTTATTTTATCCATGGTACTTGTGATTTTTGTTAATTTTTATATACTTCCCTGAGCTTAACTCTGATAACTACTTTCAATCAAATTCCCAGATGCATATACAGAAATAAATCTCATTCTGATTTTATAAGCAGCAACACATAAATTCATTAACTTGTCTAACATGTGCAGCGGAACTGGAAACCAATCACAAATACAGTTTAACACAACTATTACCTCGGAAACTCCAAGGGGTAATACCAACAACTTAGGGCTTTGTTCAATCTTGACCCAGAGAGAGAATATAGAAAGTTATACAATCAAAATTTTACAAGTAGAGAAACCTGATGCCTTGAAAAGGCGTGGCAAATCCGTGGGACAAACCTTAGTTCTGCAACAGCTACAATTGTTGCTCTGAGAAATGCGCCCTCTACTTTGTTCTACTTTGTAAACTCTGATGAATTGCCTCTGCCAATCTCTGGAAGAAGTAATTATCTCTCTATCCCTGAAGAAGTGCTCCCTCTGTGCCTCTCTTTTCTGCTTTGCTCAACTAATGAAGAAATGCGTCCTTAAGTCCTCAAAACAAGTGCTCCACCATAACAGTGTTACTAAACACTAAATCATCGAACGCATAAAAGCTATATCTAAAGGATGCAAAAGTATGAAATATTAGAAAAAGTAGTCAGTGGCCAAGAGACTGAGCACCCATTCCTTGTATCATGTAAGGCTCAGTTTTCCCTTTACAGGGGCACCAGGGAGAGGCGAACCCATCGTGGACCGCTCGTAGGTAGCCTTAGTCATTTACTGAAGCCCAGAAGGCTTTCCAGGGCACCTCCTCTTGTAGTCTGGCTACTATTTTATAAAAATTGTGAAAGTTATTGAAAGGTTAATGGTCAAAGGATGAGCACTCACTCCTATAGTGTTCGGCTAATTGTCCCTATAGGGCCACAGGGTGAGACTAGTCTAGAAAGACTGGGTCTTTGTTAGTACTGGAGCCTAGAAGGCTTCCAGGCCACCTGCCTTTGAAGGTTGACCTATATTTGCAAAAAGGTTGCAAAGAAAAAACCTCCTAGAGTCTGAGGGAAGCACCCAAGTACTTCACCCATCTGTGAGACACCTCCATCCCCTATTGCTATCTATCATGCATATGTCACCCTGGTAGAGTTTATTAGTTGTCAGTCGGATATATCACTAAGTCTAAGTCAGTGAAAGTCATTTCCCCTTTTCCTTAGCCTGGTTCTTCCATCATCACCCATCTATAGCACATTGGTTACACTTTGTAAGTATGGCATGAGCAAGCAAATTTCCAGAAGATTCTGAGATCTTTCAGAATCAAAGGTATATTTTATTATTATTATTGTTGGTCACTATGATTATGAATAACTGATTCAAGTTGGGTTCTGATATACACCATTGGAGCATGGCTTACCTAGGAATGTTGCAGGATCATACTAGTACAGTATATCACCTTGATTTTGGGTACTTTGACCTGGTCAAACCAGTTGACCAAGTCATTCATGTTTCCCAAGGTAGTGACTCAAAATACAACATGGTCCAGATTTGTTCGAAACATGCCCAGGACCGATACTGCAATTTCAATTTTGAGAGTTTGGCTCCGGTTCTCCAGAAAAGTGATTATTATCACTTAATTACTCGCCAAATGACCTATTTTTATTCCAGATGGCAGTATGTTTGGTTCTCCTAGAGCAGAGCAATAATCCAAGGGGTATGAGTAGTCACTGATACCATTCTTTTGTCTCTAGATCATCTAGAGCAGTCAGTTTTCCCCAGTTTTCATCCTAGAGTGAGTTATGATGGATTTATCAGTTTCCAGGGATTGTACTAGCAAAAAATGAACTAGAAATTCACTGAAAAAATCGATTTGGCCTCTTGGGTCAAGGAAATGGTTTCGAACTTTGACAGTTGATGTTTCTCAGCATCTCGGACAATCCTTCAACAACTTTCAGTCAGCAGATGTCTGGATTAATTAGTTATGGCTCAGCCAGTGAGGAAAACCCCCCCAAGGGGTGCCCCCTCTTATTGGCTATTGATGTATTTCATGATTATATCTTATGATTTGAAGTTGTAAAGGGGCCTAGGGTGAATTAAGCCCCTAAGTGACCTCCCTCAGTATATTGATGTATCACAATTTATGTTATATTTTGATTTTGACTTAGGATAGGCGTCCTTGAGCAAAGTGTGCCCCCTTTGGTTGACTCAATCACTTGTTCCATGTGATAAGTTATGTATTGTTGATCTCCACCGTTGATGATTTTTCAATCTCAACCGTTGGATGATAAAGTGAGTTAGGGTTTATGTCTCTCTCAAACTATTTAAGAGAGGTGACCCCCCCATTGTAAGGCATGAACTTTGGCATCGAAATATCAATAAAGAGATTTTTTCTTGGGATTATTTATCTGTGTATCTTGTGGATGATCTGATTGGATGATTGGCATTGTTTTACTTCTATACTGAGCTTCATCTAGGATAGATCTTGCATTTTTCTTTACCCATCTCATTTGTAGGAGGAGGAGGTGTGCTAGGAGAGAGAGGGCGACTTTGTGGGGAAACTCACATTCGTCCCGGCTCCGAGGTGTTTGGTTTAGGGAGTATTTTTGTCTTTAAGACTTATTATTCTCTTTTCCTTTCCGTATTTCACAAATCTCATTCGTTTGTTTGATCGGTTGATGGTTCTCTGATCTGGAAGGTTGAAGGGGGCGCAAGTGTGATTGTCTGAGATATAGCTACACCAAGATCTTGCCCGAGAAGGTTTATTTTGACGGAAGATCGACATTCCTCATCATATATCAATCCATCTACAGATTCCAGGTACATCTCGCAGGTGAATTTCTCTTCTTTTATTTTTTGTACATCATTGCTCATCATTCCATAAAAGTTAAAACCTTCGTTTTGTAGATCTATGAATTCTAGCTTGCGGCGAGCTATGAAATTAAAAACCCACTTTTGATTTTACATAAAACCCCTAGATCTAAAGTATCGACTTGATCAGACTCCATTTAGCAGTGTTCCACGGGGACGTGTCTCCTAGGGTCGGGGGTGCACCCCCTGCGCTTCCCACACCCCGGGGGTTGGGAGGCTCCATGGGAAACATTCCCAGCGCCCCTTTTTCTGCGTAACTTGGGGAAACACAGGCTAGGAGTTTCCCAGATTGGGGCGCTCCCACACGCCCCCTCCTGAAAATGGGGGGCTCCCACAAGCCCCCACCCCCCTCTAATTTTTTAATTTTTTACTTAAAAACAAAAATGGTTCATCTTAATTTTTAGTCTTTTACACTAGATGGTCATTATAAATCGAAATCGAAACAAATAAAAAGAAACAAACATCGATATGATATGCTTGGCTATAACGATTACATTTACATTATACTAAACTCTTTGGGAACATAAGAGTTTATATGTTGGGGTTCATATTTTTATTATTTGTCTACTTTTTAATAATTTCGGGGTGTCTCTACACGTCCCCAATATGCGTTTCCCCGCTCCCATGCTCCCACGTCCTGGAAACTTGGTGGAACACTGCCATTTACCCATCCAAAGTACTGGCCTATTACTAGGGAAAAATGCCCCCCTTGGGGAAAGTGGTCCTTTCAGCAAACCACAAACTGGGTCTTGTTGGTTTCTTTTCCAATCGCCTAATCTTGCACCCAACAACCAATCCGAGTTTCCAACTTTACCTAATTTCCCCTATCTGCCCTAGATCCCAATTTTCTTGCATGAACCCTAGGGCAAATTTCGGGCTTTTCACCTGGATACTTCGAATCTCTCAGTTTTTTGTTTCAAACTATAATTAATCAGTTAACTAAGAGATTCAACCAAGTTTCCCTCGCCTGTCTATTCCGTATCCATAATTTTTGGGTTTCTTGGTTTTAGGGACGCTCCCTGGGCTTAGTCTTACTAGGTCCAAAGTGCCGGTATCCTTGACTGGTGTAACATCCGAGTTCTTTCAGAAGTATTGGATATCGTAGGTCACGACTTTAGTTGCCTTTCCTCTGCCGTCCTGAATAGGATCATCTCACAAGGCATCTACAAGATTTGTGATAACAGGGTGTACCCTGTTGCCACCTAATTTGCACCTCTGGTAACGTGGCATAGATCTTCAAGCCAGTGGGTGTGACCTTGGGGGAAAGCTTGGGCCAAGTCCTGTCACTTGATACTCGACTCCTCCGTCTAGGCCAACTCCTAGCGAAGCCAAGGGGGGTGGTCCCTATGATAAGTCAAATCTAAGGTTTTTACTCTATGAAAGAGATGATTGATTCTAGGAGTTGATGTACTGAATTAAAACGCTAGAAATGAGTTGCTGCAAATGAATTATAATAACAACATTGATAATTCAAACACCATTCAGAACGATATGCGGAAATTGAATTAACCATAAAAATGCGAAAGACCGGTGCCAATTGAATACGGAGTGCTTGTGTAAAAGGATTGCTGCTGTGGTCTCAATTAAAGTATTACAGTGTCTTGTTGGTAAGTTTTAAGTTTTATTAAATGAGTTGATTAAGGAGTGGGTTAATTATTGGTCGGTTTTATTAATCTGGTAATTATCTGGATTATTAACAGGGAGGGGCATTTTCGATATACCATGAAGGTACAGGGAATATGTCTAGACTCACACAGAGTTGTAGCACACGAGGAAATGTGGGCTGAATGGAGTCACGAGGGGATGTTCAACACTACACCAACAAGGATGTAGCCCATCACTGAATATACTGCAACGCTGGTCAAATTGTTGTTGGTTTGACCTAGATCTTATTTTTAGCTTGAAAACTGCATAGCGCCCCCATTGAAAATTTGACTTGCTAGGGTTTTGCCTTTTTATTTTATTTTATTTATTTCTTCTGTTCTGTGATTTCTGACTTCATAGACTGATAGATCGTATCTCACACAGTCCAAATCACCCGCAACACTGAGCTAGTTCCTGCCAGGTTGCCCTAGATTTGAAAAAATTGACTTTCAGCCTCCTAGCTCCCCTCATCAGATTTTAACTTTTCTAGATCTGATTTTTTTTGAAATTTTCTGATTTGGGTTTGTAGATCGGGTCATCTTGATCTCATTTTCACTCCAACACTGAGCTGATAGTCTCCTGGTGGCTCTAGATCTGCAGATTTGCCTCTCCAAACCCTAGCACTAGCCCTCCTACTGCTGATTTCCTTGTAACTTGAATCTTTAGGGCCATATCCTTTTCTGGGTCCATAGATGAGGGCATATCCCAGGGGGGTTCACTGAAACGTTGTGTTGATACTGACTCCATTACCCATGGCTGAACATGCACTGATCTCCAAGCATAGCGCTAGCCCTTCCTGATCTCTTTCCCCCAAAAGTTGACCATTCCTTGATAACTCAGGTTACCTGATACCTTCATATCTTCCACTGAGTCCATCTCCTTGGTACTAGACAGTCCCAACTCTCTTTTTGCTCACCCTGCCACAGTTACGTTTCCCAAGATAGTGGTCATCTTCATCAGTTGCTAGTACCTAAACCCTAGAGATAGGGTTTCCATTTACCTTACACCTGACGTACCTCAAAGCCACATTTGATCTGTTCTTGTGTCTAGGTTTGATCTCTCCTGTCGGGAGTAGATCCGGGTCTCCCCCGTTGTTGTCTTGGACTTAGATAACATTAAGTGAAGATTGCCTTGATTGGCGTGACAATCATCGATTTGGGAGTCTAGGCAGTCTTGGTTCCACCTCCTTAGTTGCTTGCCCCTCTACCATCCATCCTGGATCTACTTCACACAGGCAACTACAAGGTTGGTGATAACATGTGTATTGCGATTAATCTTGGTTTATTTTAGAGTTTTTTAATGGTCTTGTTTAAGGTTTCAACGAAAGGTATCAAGAGTTCAGCTGGGAAAGTCTTTCGAGCTACTCCATTCGAGACATGACGGCTCGCCCAGTATCTCAGGTTGGTTTCGCGAAGATTGACCAGCTAGTTGAGACTCTAGACAGCGGGGAGTTCTGGCACCCTTACTAGGAATGACTTGGGAAATTTTCTACAACGTTGGTGCGTTGGTTATGGGGTAAAATTTTATTATGTTCAATCTTGTAAGATTGGCAGTCCAATGCTGTTTCTGGGTACTCCGATTTTTAGGTCGGTCAGAGCATACTCCGACAAGAAAACAACGAGATAAATTAATAAGGGGGGGAAGTGAGTTGCAAAATTTTATTAAGTAAATTAATTAGAACCCTTCGACAGAGAGCGCTCTTGACTTTGTCTTATGACAGAAGTTCAAGAGTCTTAGCTAAACTATATGCTTGATGCAAGGATATGCAGTGGGAATGCTCTCCGATAGAGAGTGCTCTTGACTTGGGTTCCGAAAAGTTCAAAAGACTTAAGAATAATTAGTTAAACTTGAAAAATAAAGAGAAAGACTAATCTACCCAAGAATCTCTTTCAGGTTTTTAAGCCTTAATCGGGAGAGCATGGGGGTAAGTAACAAAAACCACGACAAAAATAAACAACTCTCTGATAGAGAGCACTCTTGATCCACCTTATGGTGAGATTCAAGATATTTTGGTTCTTTTTGATTTAATCTTTTCAATGAAATAAAAAAAACAACTAACTAGCAATTAATCAAACAAATTTTTATTTTCTGATAACTTTTATGCAAGCAAAAATGAAATCAAATCTAACTAAGCTTTTCAACCAATTGAAACTAATTACCCTATTCTACTTTCACCATTTATTTATTTTGCAGGTATAAAGCAAATTAAAGAAAATGAAATATGGACAATGGCGATACGGGCTTCCCCCAAATGGGGGAAGTGGGGTGTGGGAGCCTTTATCCCACTTGCTCTTTTATTAATTCTTTTACAATGCCTTTCTTTTGATGCTTTTTTGCTTCTTTTCTTATCCTTGGAAGGCTTTCGGAGCGAGTTGTAGAAAAGGGAATGAAGAAAGTGGGATTATGAGTCCTTTTTAAGCTTGAATCTTCAATTTTTAGCTAGCACTTCCGTTGTACCTGTCACAAAAGTAAAAAATCAGCAAGCTAACAATACTAAAAAGTGATGGGAAAGACAATGCAAAAATAAAAATTTTTGTACTTAAGAATAATTTTGAAAATTTTGCATGCAAAGTACAAACTTTTTCCTAGATCTAATGAATGATAAATTCCTTCAGCGATTAAATCTAACAAAGCCTAAAGCAGATAGATCTAAATATTAATAATGAAAGAGTGGATCTACTTCTTAAGCAATGCAAAACAAAATAAAGAAAATGGTAGAGAAGAAGGGTTTCTTGTGGATGGAACACAAGAGATGAAGATAAACTCCCGACTTTCTTTTGTATGGGAAGAATACAATCCTTGTAGGTCCTGCAATAACAAAGTGTTCAACAAAAGGTTGCTTGAATCTTGGGCTAGATGTAGCTGAACTCGCACCCTTCTTCAACCTGTGAAACCTGACAACACCAAAACTCAAATACAAAGTGAGATCAAATCACATGAAAGTATGCTAATAAAATTGAACCGATATCAACACTACGTATAACTAACTACTCATGTTCATCAAAGTTGTAACTTACTTTGCATAAATAATCGAATTGAAACAACAAACGATTACCCTACTGTGCCAATAGTGGCCCTCTTGAGCTTAACAAAGAAACTGATCTCATTCAAAGTATTTAAAAGCAAAGGGTTAGAAGCAATGTCACCTCAACCATGAAATGTTTACCACATGCAAAGAGCTCATAGACCTCCAAAGTCGAAATTCTTTTTAATCAAATCCAAGCAAAGCTTGATACAATTTCTACAGAGTAACTCTAACCCAAAAGTTCCACCCCTGAAGAGCTGAAAAGAGCCCCTTCTTATACAATGAGAGAAGGCTAAAACCCTAACACCACACCATGCAAGGAGGGTGCAATACCTAGCAATCTAGCCTCGTTTTGTGAGCCAAACCGAAAGGAAAGAGAGTGAGAGTGAGGGGAGGCCTCCACCTAGGCAAGGCGCCCCCTCTCCAACCCTAACCAACCAATCTCCAACCAATGAGAGGCCTCCACAAGCAATAGCGTGAGCTTCCAAAGCTTTGACGTGAGGTATGAGGATGAGCACACATGAGGAGATGTAGGTAGGCGTGCTAGGTTTGGAGGAGCCTAGAGCTAGGTATGGAGGAGCCAATACCAAGAAACAAGGAACACATGTCATCCTTCAACCTCGAACACATCAACGAGCCAATAAAGAAGCTCCACCTCACCAAAACATGGTCATGACTGAAGGAGGCGAGTTTGCTAAGTGAATGAGAACTCAGTGGTCACTGATTGCTAACAGAAGAGGATTTTTGCCAACTCTAATCATCATTAATGCTTGATGCCATGTCATTCTGCATTTCATTTCGTTCAATTCGGATTAATTTGGAGAGATTTGGATTATCTCCAAAATAATCATTTTTAATATTTAATCAATAATTTCTCTGAAACTGACTTTTTTGAGAAATTATGAGTTATGTAGCTGAATGATGATCTCAAACTTGGAGCTAGTTGGCCAGATGCTCATGAATGATTTTTGGCTTAAGGTTAGAGCCTTCAATCACTGAAATCGGACCTCGGATGGCTGACTTATTACAAATTGAATTTTTCCATTTAAATTATGGAAAAATTTAATTAAAAACTTAAGAAAAATAAAAAACTAAAAAACTAAAAAATCCAAAATTTGACGCGTCCGGTAAATTTTTTTTTCAAAATTTTTTCTGAGGGTCCTAGTGACTTAGGACATGACCATAGTCTATTCTAATAATGTCTAGTAGGTTTATACGTACTCAGTTGGGCTCTAATAACCCCCCAAGGCCCAGAATTCAAAATTGGGCATTCCAGCTTTGGAGGAAGCGGGAGAAAACCTCATCAATTATACTCGGCTATAGGCAAAGCATAATTGTCAAGGGAAAAAAACTCCTTGGAATACCTTAGTTGAAATTCTACGTCTTAGGAGACCGAACCACTCAAAACACCCTAGTAGCACATTTTATTACAAATCCCATGGGGCCATGGTCATAATTACTGAAAATAAAAACTGACTAGGCAAAATTGGCTAGGCACAAAGTCGGATCATCTGATACACTGGAAACAAACATTTATCATGTTTGTCAAATGGCGGCTCTTCAGCTAATCCAACTATGGTACAAATAAGCTAGTAACATGCTTGATGAAGCCTTACAAGTACAAATCCTTGGTTCACAGTTATCTTCAATCCTTGCATTAACCCTTGTGCAAACAGAGGGGTAAAATGCCTAATATGCTCTTCTCTTCCATTGCAGGATGGCCTGGAGAATAAAAAAAATGTGATTAGATTAGTGGGAGGTAAGCTATTTTTTATTGAAAGTGGTTCACATCACGACGAAGGAGTAGTCGTGTGTTTTCTAGCAAGCCACTGATCGGTCAAACATAAAAACGTTCGCTGTCATACAGATTTGATTTGATCGCCGTACAATTCTTAACCTTGCAAATTTGACCGTAGTACAATACTTGGAATATCTGACCACTGTACACATCTAACCATTGTACTCTACTACTGTCGTATATCAAATTAAATACAACCTTAGTACGATCTATGTATAGACGCACAACAAATTATTTGATGTAGTTGTATGCCAAATTCATACAGCTGTACAATGAATTAATTGATGCAGATATACATCAAATTGATGCAGTCATACAACGCATTAATGCAGCATTGTACGATTTCTTAAATCCGTCATAGGATGTGCTAATATCAGTCGCTATACGAATTTTTGGATGCATTTGATGTCTGTACAGCTTGATTTGACATTCATATAGCTTGATTTGACATCTTAATGCCACTGTGCAGTTCATACTTCCCCAATTTGACTGCCAAATGTCGTTGTATAGTTCGTACAGCCTCAATTTGACTGCATAAGAGTTAGTACAAGTTCTTGCTGCTAATTAATTTCTCTTAGCAGATCATATGGATATATTATTGTATCTTGATTCCTATAGAAAAAAATCAGCATACATATTTTCTTTATTGGGATAAAATGCCAAGTTGTCAGCATATTTGACAAACCCAATGGCAGATCTACATATTTCTTGCATGATTGTTACTGCAAATTGTGGAAAAATAGTATGTGTTAGTAGATCTTACTATGACAATGGAAATGCCATTAGAGAAATATTTGGCTTCAATTTCTACATGTGGAAAGTGAAAATATAGATATTGTTGATGAGTAAAAGCCTGTTGGCGATTGTAAAAGGAATTGAGACACTATAGGTAGATCCAAATAAACTATTGGATTGGGAAAGCAGGGACAATAAAGGTAAAGCCATTATTGGCCTTGCTTTATTAGATTCTGAATTACATCATATAGACTTGAAAAATATCATCCAAGGTTGTCTAGGATAATCTGAATAAGCATATCAGAGCACAAGTCGTTGATGCAAAATTTTCTTTGAAACTTCAACTAATCAAATCCAAAACGTTTTTCGAGATCACTATATCGGGTCACATAAATAATCCGAGATTGCTCATTAGACAGTTAGTTGATGTCAAAGCGACACTAGAGGAAGAAGATGCCGAGGCTATTATCCAAGGGCCCTATTACCAACTTTTTTGTACCATAGTTGGGTTACCTGAGGAGCCGCCGGTTGACAGACTTGTTCCAAGTCTGATTCCAGTGTATCAGTTGATTCGTCTGCATGTCTAGCCAATATTGGCTAGCCAGTTTTTTATTTGAATAATTTTGACCATGGCCCCACGGGGTTTGTAATAAAATGTGCTAGTAGAATATTTTTGAGTGGATCGGTCTCCTTAGACGTAGAATCTTAAATAATGCATTCCAGGGAGTTTTTTGCCCCTGACAATTATGCTTTGCCTTCAGTCGAGTATAATTGACGAGGTTTTCTCCCGCTTCCTCCAAAGCCAGAATGCCTGATGTTGAATTCTAGGCCTTTGGGGGTTATAATTTTTATAATTTTAATTGCTTTTCCTAAGTTTTTTGGGTTAATTTTTCCATAAATTAAATGGAAAAAACCCGTTTGTAATAAATCAATCATCCGGACTCCGAATCCAGTGATTGAAGGCTCTAACCTTAAGCCAAAAATCATTCTTGATCAGCCAGCCAGTCAGAATCAACTTTCAGATCAACAATCGGACACATCATGCCTTTTTTCTCAAAAAAGTCAGTTTTGAGGAAAAAATGAATTTTAATTAAAAAATGGTTATTTTGGAAAAAATTAAAACTCTCCAAATTAATTCAAATTCGGCGAAATAAAAGGCCAAATGACATCTCACCGGGCATTAATGAGCATTGAAATTAATGGAAAGTAGGTTCAGTCAGCATTCAGTGACCAGAAGGACTTTTTAACCTAGCAATTGCGCCCCCCTTCAGTCAGGCTCACGTGTGGGTGATGTGGAGAGCTCTCATTCGCCCGGTGTTTTGATCGAGGCTGAACTGAGGCTTGCATTGATGACCACTAGGCAGTGGCTCCTCCAGACCTAGCAAAGTAGGTTGCCAGACCTAGCAGTCAACTTTCTTATGCAGCAGGACGTTTCCTTCATCAGCGCACGCCCCTCCTCAGCTAGGATGCGCCTTCCACACGCGTGGGCTCAATTGATGGTGGATTTCAGTGTTTAGGGTTGAAGTGGGGGCGCCTTGCCTGGGTGGAGGCCTCCTCTCACTCCCGGTTCTCCGATTTAGGTTTGGGACCTCTGTTTGGTGGCTAGGCTGGTTAGGGTATGTGGATTGGTTTTAGGGTTTTAGCACTCTCTCATTGTACAAATAGAGGCTCCTTTAGCTCTATTCGGATGGATTTTTGTGTAGAGAAACTTTGGTGAAACTTTTGTAATTGCTTGTTGCTTCTTTGCAACCATTGGAATAAAATTAAGGCTTTGGAGGCTCATGTGGTGTGACATTTTAGATGATTACACTTGATGGATGAGGTGATGTTGTTTTGATGCTTTCTTTTCTTGTCTATTTGAGATTATGATTCTATGCTTTAGAAGGCTTTTGTAAACACATAAGAACAGGTATTTGCGGTTTGCAAGTTCGCTGTTTATTGATTTACTTTTAGAATTTAAAAAAGAGCATTGTTTTATTTAGTTATAGTTCATGTTCTTCTTTATTTCAATTTGTGAACAATACATGATCTAATCCTTTGTTTGGCAAGTCTATGAGTTGTTATTTTACAGATCCTTCCATCCAACCAAGCAGAAGTTCGAGATCAGCTGCATCTTTTTCTCTTGGAGTCAAGTACACATTTCCGGTAATTGCATGCTTTACGAGATCCAAGTGCCTTTAAAAAAGATCCACAGGTTTGAACATTTCCTCCTTACTTTTATTCATCTTTCAAAAGTAAAAAATCTTTATTTTCTTGGGTTAGGGCACGTTTGGGCTAAAGTGAATATTCATCTACTTAGCCTTTGCCCCGGTTGGCTGCCCTGTGCTTTATTTGCAGCCTTTTAGGCCTTTTATTTGTAGCCTTTCCTTCCCTTCTTTTGCTGTCCACTTTTCCTCATTTTTACCCTTTTGGACAGCCCTTTTTTGCCTCTTTTTCCCACTTGTTGCAGCCCCTTTCCATCCTCTTTTTCGACCATCTTTTGGGCTGTACTTTCAACATTTTTCACCCTCATTTGCAGCCCTCTTTCTCCCTTAGTTTCCAGCCTTCTTTGACTTGCCTTTCGTCCTCTTTTCACCCCTCTTCCACCTCTCTTGCCTCGCCCTTTCCTTTCCTCTGTTCTCCCTTGTTTTCGGTGAGTTTGGGTAGTTGTTTTTTTAGCTAGTTTGTAGATTAAATTTCAAGTTATTTTTATCAACTAGTCTCATAACAAGTGCGTGTCTAGAGCTCTTAGATTGCAGACAGGTGAAGGAGAGCCCAAAGGCCATGGACAAGCAAGGAGTGCAAAAGAACAAAAAGACTGCTATCCCTTTTCTTTCATCCCCTTCTTTCCCCGTTCTTCCAGGAAGCAAAGAACACATCATCATTGTAAAATGATTAATAAAAAGGGCTGAGTGGGAGCAAGTCTCCTTTCATTTCTGCTTCCCCTATTTTGGGGAAGTGTGTCTTGTGTTCATTTTCATGACTTACTTAGTGTAGTCTTCCTTAAGCAATTAGTTTAGTTCTTTGATTAGACTTAATTTCATTCGTACTAATTGCTAGTTGTTCCTTAGCTTCATTTCCACTAATTGCTAGATTAGATTTTATTATTTGCATTGTTGTGTATCTTTCTCTATAATTGTTCATCTTAAAAAGAACCAAAATCTCTTGAATCTCTCCATAAGGTGGATCAAGAGTGCTCTTTGTCGGAGAGTTTAATAAACCATCTTCATCTTAATTGTTGTGTTTGTTTAATCAATTAACTATCAAGTAAGACTCTTGAACTTGCAAAACACAAGTCAAGAGCATTCTCTATCGGAGAACATCCTAGGTTTGCATAATCCTTGCATTAGTCTCATCTAGATTAGTCAAGTCTCTTGAACCATTGTCATAAGACGGGTTCAAGAGCGCTCTCTGTTGGAGAGTCTAATTAATCAACTTAAATAAAACTTTCAACACACATCCTTTTACTTAATTAACTCCATTCCTCCTTGTCGGAGTATGCTCTGACCGATCTCTGATCGGAATACCCAGAAACGACATTGGATCTTTAAACCCTACAAGAGTCCCTTAATTAAAACTTTTACCCCGTAGCAACGCACCGGCGTTGTTTCATTTAAATACCGAGGCATGTGGGCAAATTCCAAGTGTGGGCGCCGGGCTACCCAATCTAGGCACAGGTAATTAAGTTATTGAACACTTACCTGTGATCCCAGATAGGTCCGTCATGTCTTCGAACGGAGTCATTGAAGGTATTTCCGATTAGGACACCCAGCTACCTTAAGCGAAGATCACAAATAAAAACTCTTAAAACTTACCAAGAGCACTTGCAAAACCTAACATTCATTGTCATCTTTTGGGATTCACATCTTTCTATACACGAAGCATCTCTGATAATTTGACTCCATAGGCACTGGTTCTATCTTTTAGCATTGTTGACAATCTGGGCGATTTGTCCATTGAATGTTTTGATTATAAGTCATATCTGTGAATGCTTTATCAATTTTGTGAAGTTCTCAAATATTTGTCTATGTTTTAATTCCGGTGATAGCAACGTGGATTGCTTTGTCTTGTGCTCAATTGATCACATTAATCATCTAATATCACAATAACTCCTAAACAACACCCATCTGCATCCGAAACATCTAAAAACTTAACTTAAACATTGAGCCATAGAAAACTCTTTGTTAGGGACTACCCCCCTTGGCTTTGTTAGGAGTTAGCCTAAACGGAGGAGCTAGGAGTAGGTGACAGTACCTAGCTTTGTGCTTGCCCCCAAGGTCACACCTCTCCCACTTTTTCAAGTGAGGAGATGGCTTTCGGAAGATTTTTGCTGCTGGTGTGCAATCGGTGGACAGCATCTTTTGGCACCGTTGCGGGGGACAAATCTTTTTGTTCCTGGACGACCTTTGTTTCTTTTAGTCTTTTACCTTTTTCTTTTTGGGTAGATTTTAGTCCAATCACTCTCCGAAATTAGACTTAAGTCCACCTGGCGACTCCACTGTCAGTTAACACCTCAAGGTATTCTACTAGAAGAAACTCTGTAGGTTTGTTCGATTTCATCCCTGACCCCGAAAAGGTCTATAGGAGGAGACTAAACAAACTATCTTTTTGCAGGATCCTTGCAGAACTTGGATTTGAGTCTGTTTCAGACATCCACCTTTTATTTCCTGAAAACACTAATACCACTGTTTCTGACATAACGGGCGAGTATTTTACTTAGCTTAACTTTTCTCAGATAGCAGGTCAACCCCACCGTCTTCCAGACAAAGCTATCGAGAAGCTCCCGATGTATATAGGTACCGATGCCATTACCTCCGCCATGCACCTCAGGAACTTTTCTAGGTGTATCAATGCTTATGTCAATGATCCGGTCAGCCAACATGATGACATGTATATGAAGTTATTTGCTCTATATCTGGATGGAAAGGCCGGTGATTGGTATAGCAATTTACCAGACAATGCTTTTGATAGTCTAGTAGCTTTCAAAACTTCTTTCACCAACAAGTTCGGTGAAAAGAAAGAGCCTCGGCATCAACTTGCGTCCTTGACCAACATAAAGAAGGACACGGAAACAATGGACAAGTTCAATACTAGGTTCATAGAATTATCAAAAGCTATTCCTACTGAGTATGCCCCAACTAAACCAACCATCTTGGTATATTACATTGAGGCACTTAGTGGCAAAATGCAGTACCAAATCAGAGATAAGGAGCTTGCTAACTTGCTCCAGGCTCAAGAGATGGCAATCAAAATTGATCTGAACATGCAGTCATCTGGTGAGTCTAATCTCCACGGTTATTCGAGGTCTTCAACTCCGTTGAAAATAAGTGAGCCAAAAGACAAGGATCCTTTATCAGCTATGAATGATGCCTATGAAAAACAAATGATTGAGATGAAGAAAAATATGGAGGAGGCAAAGCAGAAACACTTAGCACAATTAAAAGAAATTCAAAATAGGGTGGACACAATGGAAAGAACTCAAACTCAGTCCACTCCTAGAACCTTTCCTGCCAAGCCAACTTGGCAAAGAAAGCCTCCCAACCATGAGCAGAGGCCTCCCCATCAGCTAGAGGCCGCTAACATGGTTGAGCAGTATAAATCATTTTGCAGAGCATGCAGAGATTTCCATGAGGAATTTGGCTGCCACTATGCGTGCTATGTTCAGGAGCATGGTCATCCTGAAGGTTGTGGTCTGAATACGTCGACAAGCGAGCCTGACTTTATCAATAACATAGATGACATCCCCAACATCCCCATAGGAAATTGGCCATAGGCCAATTGTTATGAAAAGAAAGTTGACAACCTGACTCAGTAGTATGGAGAGATGCCTTCAGCCGAGCAAATCAAGAATACCCAGAACTTCAAAGGGATAACTTATCAAAGAAAGGGGTCTTCTTCACAGAATATTTCTAAGGTAACAACTCCTAATCCTCCCAAAGAAGTTGAAACAAAAGAAAATGTTGATTTAAGTTTTGACTTAGGTAATTGGTTAGCGAATACAAAAGTCCCTGTTCCGGTCCTTGAATTATGCAAAATCTCTGGCCAAAGAGAGAGACTTTTGAAAATCCTAGAGCCGCAGAGTAATGTTGATCCTCAAGCTGAAGAAAGTTCTTCAAGTCCTTTATAGCCTATTACCCCTAAAAAAGTCACTTTTTCCGATACCGTGGAGCGGACTTCGAATAATGTCTTCGCTGATCCACCTATAGTTCTACATACTAGGGACCCAAGAAAAGAAGATCATCCCCCTTTCTATGTATCATTGATGATGGGTGATCTTCTTCTACACAATTGAATGTTAGACTCAGGATCTAGTTCCAGCATCATGACCAAAAAAGTCATGCAACAACTTGACCTAAGAACCACGAGGCCATACTAGAATGTATGTGCCATGGACTCTAGACCGGCCAAGGTCGAAGGGATGATTGAAAACCAGCTAGTCAGATTGGCCAAGTATCCGGATATCCAGATCACAATGGACATCCTGGTTATTGATGTTCCAGACAAATGGGGTATGTTGCTTTCTAGGAAATGGGGTGCCGCTTTGGGAGGATCAATCCAGATGGATTGGACCTATGCTACCATTCCAGCGTCAGAGTTTTCACTTGTTAAGTTGTATTCTGAAAAGAAAAAAAGGCACCATGTTGAAAACCCTCAAAGACCATTAAATGAGTATGCTTACCACATTGTTGAGAATGGCTCCTATCAAATCAACTCCACCTTCTTGGAACCCATCCAAGAAGAGATGAAGACCGAAAAACTTAGTGAGTTGTGGAGAATGAATTTTGATGGTGCTTACTCTAAAACGGGCAAGGGTGCTGGTGTTGTCATTGTTTCACCAGAGGGTAAGGTTTTCAATTTTGCCTTCAGATTGGAGTTCGAAGCAACTAACAATGTGGCGGAGTATGAGGCACTTCTACTGGGCATTGAGATTGCCAAGGACATGGGGATTAAGTTGCTTGATATTAAAGGGGACTCTGATTTAATCGTCCAACAAGTTAAGGGTCAGTTTGCATGTAAGTGTCAAAGACTTAAAAAATATAGAAATGCAATCTGGGATACAATGGAATTCTTTGATGCCCTTAACATAGAAGCAGTCCCTAGAGATCAGAATAGTGTCTCCGATAGACTTGCAGTTTCAGCGTCAACTCTTCAGCCATCGGATGAGATCTTAGAGGGGAATTGTCCTTTAGAGATTAACTTCAGATCTTCTGTTCCTGACAATGTTGAACATTGGCAGGTCTTTAAAGACGATGAACAGATTTTGAGATTCATTCATAATGTCGATGAATTCCTTAACTTTAAAGCTAATGATCAGGAAGAAAACAAAGAGTATTATGGAGAAGGTGAGCAGTTTAACAATCCTGTCCCATGTGGTCTAGTTGCCTTAGAAAACATCTTTGACAGACAGGACTGAAGAAAAAGCAATGTTGAGCAAATGAAGCCAGGAGATTACATTGAAGTCAACATTGGAACAGAAACAGAACCTAAAATTATAAAAATTGGAAAAGGTACTTCTGAAAAAGAAAGGAATAGCCTTATAAACTTGGTCAAGGAGTATAGGGATGTATTTGCCTTTACTTACGACGAGCTCAAAGGTTATCGGGAAGATGTATTTAAACATACTATTCCCCTAAAGCCGGAATGTTAAAAAGGCAAGCCTTTCAGACAAAAACTTAGGCAAATAAATCCTAAGTTAGCACCAATCATTAAAAAGAAGTTAGAAAAAATGCTAGTGGCAGGAATAATAGCTCCTATGAGGCATTCAACGTGGTGCTCTAACTTGGTCGTAGTTAGAAATAAGAACGGGAGCATAAGAATATGTATAGATTTCAGGAATCTAAACATAGCATGTCAGAAGGACAATTACCCCCTCCCTTACATGGAGACCCTCCTCCAACGGGTCACTGGATTGAGCATGATGTCGATGCTGGATGGTTTTTCAGGTTATAACCAGGTAGTCATTCAAGAGGAAGATAGGCATAAAACCACCTTCACAACTCCTTGGGGCACTTTTGAGTATCTGAGAATGCCTTTTGGTCTTCTAAACGCAAGAGCTACTTTCCAAAGGGCCATGGATTATGCTTTCAAAGAGTTGATTGGCAAAATCATTGAGATCTACCAAGATGATCTCACTGTTTTTTCAAAGGAAAGATCTAGCCATGTTGGTCATCTCAGGCAGATTTTCGAGCGGTGTAGGAAGTATGGCATTTCTTTGAATCCAGCTAAGTCGGTGTTGGGCATAGAAGAGGGAAAACTTTTAGGACACATCATCAATAAAGACGGTGTCAAAATTGATCTTGAAAGAGTAGAGGCCATAAAAAAGATTCCTCTCCCTAAGAATGTTAAAGCCCTTCAGTCCTTCAATGGTCATATCAATTTTATCAGAAGATTCATCCCAAACTTGGCCGAATTAATGAAACCCATGCAGGCCTTACTCAAGAAAAATGCCAAGTTTGTGTGGACCACTGAAGGAAGGAAAGCCTTTGATTTGATAAAGAATGCCATTACTAGGTCTCCGGTCTTAGTCAACCCAGATTACACTAAGGATTTTATGATCTTTTCATTTGCTTCTGAAGACACTATTGCGGGTGTGTTGCTCCAAAAGAACATTGAAGGGTTTGAGCAACCTATAGAATTCATGAGTAGAGCCTTGCAAAATTCCGAGCTAAAGTATACCATCATGGAGAAGCAAGCTTATGCCTTAGTCAAATCATTAAAACATTTCAAGACTTATATCGGGTATTCCAAGGTTACCGGATATGTTCCTCACATCGCAGTTAAGGATATCCTTTCTCAAAAGGATTGTTTAGGAATAAGGGGAACATGGGTGTCCAAGATCCAGGAGTATGACTTGGAAATAAATCCCACTAAGTTGATCAAGGGACAAGGCCTGGCAAGAATGCTTACTGAAAAGAACGAGGAAGCCATTGAGATGATTGCTGAAAATGACATCCCTCAGCCTACCATGATTCCTGCCCTTCAAAACCTTGCCAACCATTGGTATTCACACATCATTTTCTTTCTTCCCCATCTCACTTGCCTTGATCACCTCAAGGGACACAAGTGTAGGGCTTTGAGACTTAAGACCGCTAGGTATTGCCTTACCCAAGAGGGTCTGGGTTGGAGGAACCTAGATGGTATCATACTTAGGTGCATCAACGAGCAGGATTCTAAGAAGATTTTAGCAGAGTTTCACTCAGGATTTTGTGGAGGCCATTATGCAGCAAATACAACTGCCCACAAAATTCCGAGAGCTGGATATTACTGGCCAACCATTTTTTCAGATGCTCACAAGCATGTCTAGTGTTGCCAGGAATGTCAGCTTTTCACTGGGAAGTAGAAGTTGGTAGCTCTTCCCCTTACTCCGGTTGTTGTCCTTGCCCCTTTTCAGCAGTGTGGGCTTGATTTTATTGGAAAATTCAAGGATAGCTCCAACAATGGTTTTTGTTGGGTTCTCACACCAACCGATTACTTCACCAAGTGGGTAGAGGCTATACCCACTAAAACCGCCACTGAGAAGGTTGTTATTGACTTCATCGAGGAAAGAATCATCACCAGATTCAGAACTCCCCTAAAATTAACAACCGATAATGCCAAGGCCTTTAGTTCAGAAGCAGTAAATGACTTATGTTTCAAGTATGGCATTATCCTATCCCACTCTTCTGATTATTATCCACAGGGCAATGGACTTGCTGAGTCCACCAATAAAAATTTAATGTCCATCCTCAAGAAGACAGTGGGGGATAATAAGAGATCATGGGATAGCAAAATTAAGTATGCTGTGTGGGCAGATAGAATCACTAAGAAGAACTCAACTGGTAAGTCACCTTTTGAGCTGGTGTATGGACTCACAGCCACCCTCCCGGTTAGCATGCAGATTCCAATCTTCAGGATGTTAAGTGAGTATGGCACAGAACAGGCAGAAATGGAGCAAAGAATCAATCATATTATAGAATTGGATGAATCCCGAAGAGCTTCCCTTGATCACTCACTCAGACATCAAGAAAGTATGAAGGGCACTTTTGATAAGTCAGCTAGACCGAGAGCTTTCCAAATCGGAGATACTACTCTCTTATGGGATAAGAGAAGGGAGAAGCCTGGAAAGCATGGAAAATTTGACAACCTTTGGAAAGGCCCGTTTATCATCTACGAGACTGCTGGCACCAATTCTTTTTTCCTTAACACTATGGACGGAGAAATTTTAAACCTGCCCATGAATGGCAAACACTTGAAGCCCTTTTATCGAAACAACCTCCAAGATGACCAAGGGGTCATCCCAGGGCTTTTTTAAACCCATCCTTGTTGTATTTTATGTACTTTATTTTTGTATCATATGTTGTGTATCATAACTTTGTAGAATGTTGTATAAAATCTTTTTTCCTTTTGTATATTAGCATCTGTATTATATTTCATTTATATATATGGTGAAAAAGAAAATGTTTATTTCCATGTACTTTATTTCAAAAAAGCAAAAAATACTTTCTGGTATTTCATCATGGCATATTTTTATCATATACATGGAACTGAGACACTTCTATTTACATGCAGGTACCAGAAATTCCTGGATTCTCAGGCACTCTTTTTAATCAATAGATCAAGCAAGTACCTGCCCCATAGTTGGAGCCAGATGTTACCAACTTTTTTGTACCATAGTTGGGTTACCTGAGGAGCCGCCGGTTGACAGACTTGTTCAAAGTCTGATTCCAGTGTATCAGTTGATCCGTCTGCATGTCTAGCCAATATTGGCTAGCCAGCTTTTTATTTGAATAATTTTGACCATGGCCCCACGGGGTTTGTATTAAAATGTGCTAGTAGGATATTTTTGAGTGGTTCGGTCTCTTGAGACGTAGAATCTCAAATAAGGCATTCCAGGGAGTTTTTTGCCCCTGACAATTATGTTTTGCCTTTAGCCGAGTATAATTGACGAGGTTTTCTCCCACTTCCTCCAAAGCTGGAATGCCTGATGTTGAATTCTGAGGCTTGGAGGATTATTAGAACCCAACTGAGTGTTATAAACCTACTAGGCGTTATTTAGGTAGATCATGGTCATGTCCTAAGTCATCTGGACATATAAATTTTTTTCGATAAAATCTTTTTTGAACGGGGAAATTTTTTTATTTTTTATTTTTTTAAATTTTAATTACTTTTCTTAAGTTTTTTGGGTTAATTTTTCCATAAATTAAATGGAAAAAACTCGTTTGTAATAAATCAGTCATTAGGACTTCGAATTCAGTGATTGAAGGCTCTAACCTTAAGCCAAAAATCATTTTTGATTAGCCAGCCAGTCAAAACCAACTTTCAGATCAACAATCGGACCAATCGGACCATAATGCCTTTTTTCTCAAAAAAGTCCGTTTTGAGGAAAATATGAATTTTAATTAAAAAATGGTTATTTTGGAGAAAATTAAAACTCTCCAAATTAATCCAAATTCGGCGAAATAGAAGGCCAAATGACATCTCATCGAGCATTAATGAGCATTGGAATTAACAGAAAGTAGGTTCAGTCAGCATTCAGTGACCAGAAGGACTTCTTAACCTAGCAATTGCGCCCCCCTTCAGTCAGGCTCATGTGTGGGTGATGTGGAGAGCTCTCATTCGTCTGGTGTTTTGATCGAGGCTGAACTGAGGCTTGCACTGATGACCACTAGGCAGTGGCTCCTCCAGACCTAGCAAAGTAGGTTCCCAGACCTTATAGTCAGCTTTCCTATGCAGCAGGACGTCTCCTTCATCAGCTCACGCCCCTTCTCAGCTAGGATGCGCCTTCCACACGTGTGGGCTCAATTGATGGTGGATTTCAGTGTTTAGGGTTGGAGTGGGGGTGCCTTGCCTGGGTGGAGCCCTCCTCTCACTCTCGGTTCTTCGATTTAGGTTTGGGACCTCTGTTTGGTGGCCAGGCTGGTTAGGGTATGTGGATTGGTTTTAGGGTTTTAGCACTCTCTCATTGTACAAATAGAGGCTCCTTTAGCTCTATTCGGATGGATTTTTGTGTAGAGAAACTCTGGTGAAACTTTTGTAATTGCTTGTTGCTTCTTTCCAACCATTGGAATAAAATTAAGGCTTCGGAGGCTCATGTGGTGTGACATTTTGGATGATTACACTTGATGGATGAGGTGATGTTGTTTTAATGCTTTCTTTTCTTGTCTATTTGAAATTATGATTCTATGCTTTAGAAGGCTTTTGTAAGCACATAAGAACAGGTATTTGCGGTTTGCAAGTTCGC
>LPNX010356136.1:0-93358 GCA_001517045.1 Pseudotsuga menziesii | reverse complement strand
TTGCCTCTACCTTGAATCTCGAAGTTGATCCTTGAAGGACATTACTCAACACCCTACAATTTTGATGAAACTTCCTAAACCAAGCATTAAAATAAGGTAAACTTAGAAAAAAAAATCATTTTTAATAACTGATTTTGCTTGACTAAAGGGTACATTGTAATTAAGGTCATGGTAGAGGAGTTTAACAATCAACACCACCAACATCAAGGTACATAGAGAGGTTGATGTGCTTGATTAAATAACAATTCCTTAACCTCATGCATGATAAAATCGAGTGGAAACGTTGCAATTCTGAAATCCTGAAATCTTGAAAATTGTTAAGTCTGTTGAATTCTGAATGGGATCTAAAATTCTACTTTTTGCGTATGAATTCCAATGAGGTTGGAACCACTCTCAAATATCCTGAAACAATTAATGGTAATGTTAAAAATTTAAGTAAAAGGATAGAAAATGAAAGATAAGGAAAATACCACTTTAGAAAATGAAAGATAAGGAAAATACCACTTAAGATAAGGAAAATACCACTTTAGAAAATGAAAGATAAGGAAAATTCCACTTAAGATAAGGAAAATACCATTTTAGAAAATGAAAGATAAGGAAAATACTACTTTTACTTCAAGAATTTAACATTACCATTACTACTAGAGCGCCTAGGAGCCCCCCACTTCACTGGTGCGCGCTTCAAAACAGGGGGGCGCGCTCCCCCCTGTGTTTCCCCAGGTTTCGCCAAATTGGCGACGAGGGGAAACGCTTCAGAAGATGCCCCCAAGCCCCAGAGGCCTGGGGAGTGAGGGGGGCAAGCTCTCGACCTCGGGGACTTGTTTGGGGGGTGAGTCCCCGTGGAACACAGGAATTATCATGAGGCATCTAGTTATTACAATGATAAAGTCACCAAGGAATCATCGATTTCCTCTACCTTTTTTATGGACAAAGGTCACCGCTCTTCCTCAAGTAGTAGTAGGTGTAGGTGTTAGGTGTCAGTGCCCAATTGTATGTAAGCAAAAAAGATCCCACTCGTCAAGCGCAATCTAGGTGGAAACAAAGGTTGCTTGTCATTGTCACCTCAAATTGTTGAGATTTGTATCTTGGGATGTCCTTCATGTGCTTATGCCTAGCATGAAGGGACATTATCAGAGTAGGCATCAATGTAGTGTGTGAGAAACACTCTACCAGTTGACATGTATCCAGTGATGGAAACATGCAAAGGTTTGTGAAACTTCTACTAGCTGCATGTGAGGAGTGCAGGGATGCACTGATTTTTAACGCAATAGTGAGAGGTTGCCTAATGCATGTGCATGTGTATGAAGGTTGCATGATGCATGAGCATGAGGTATGCATGTGCATATGCAGGAAAACTGAATAAGGGTTTTGGAACACTAGAAGTCATCGAGGTCTTACAATAAAGATTAGAGGCGGAGTGGGCAAGCACCTTGAGCATTGTGAGCAACAATGTGAGTAGTGAGTTATCTACACAGGCTGAGCAAGTCACTGCATGAGTTTGAAGGCGCATTCTTGAGAAGAGAAGGGCATATTCATCTGGTAGATGAGGGGCACAAATCTAAGAGGGATTGAGCACACTCTTCTTCTTAGGCAGAGAGGATCCTTTGGAGGCAGTAGATTCAATAACTGAGGGCTTAGAGATTGAGGACACAGAGAGGAGCAAATCAATGCATGAGGAGGGCGAATGCCTGCATGAGAATAGGGGCGCATTCTTCTTGTGGAGTAAGGGTGTAGATCTGACCAAATATCTAGCACACTTGATCTATAGTAGAGGGAGGATACATTGAAGGCAGAGAGTGTTTCTATACAAGATTGAATCTAGCTACAAAGCATTCATTGATTTAGTTGACAGAGGGGGCACATTCTTGAGTAGAGAAGGTGTTATCACCTGCCTTGTAGTTGCTTTGCTTAAGGTGGATCTAGAATGGATGGTAGAGGGGCAAGCAACTAAGGGGTGGAACCACGACTGCCTAGACTCTCAAATGGATGGTTGTCACGCCAATCAAGGCAGCCTTCACTTTAGGTTTTCTAGTCCAGGACAACAATGGGGGAGACCCGGATTTGCTCCCGACAGGAGAGATCGAACCTAGACACCAGAAGAAGATCAGATGGGGCTTCAGGGTACTTAAGGTGCAAGGTGAATGGGAACCCTAGCTCTAGGGTTTAGGTGCTAGCAACTGTCTTGGGAAACGTAACTATGACAGGGCGAGCACAAATAGAGTTGGGACTATCCAGTACCTAGAAATCAGACTCAGTAAAAGGTGTTTGAGCTATCAGTAAATGTTGGTAGATGGCAAAGGCTAAGAGCCTAAGGGCAGCGCTAGCTTGGAGATCAGTGCTTTGTATGCATTGGGCAATGGAGTGAGCAGTAAGACAACGTTTCAGGAAACCCACTTGGGAAACACCTTGATCTACGAAACCAGAAAGCAATTGGTCCAGAAAAAACCAAGGTACAGGAAACTCAGCTCAGTAGATAGCTAGCGCTAGGGTCTAGGAAGACAAATCTGAAGCTTTAGGGGGGACTGGAAGGCTGATGGCTCAGCGTTGAGGATGAGAAGAGATCAAGGAGACTTGATCTACAAGCCCAAATCAGGAAAATAGCAGGAAAATCAGATCTAGAAAAGTCAAAATTTGATGATGGGGTTAGGAGGCTGAAAACTGATTTTTTCAGATCTAGGGCAAACCAGGATGAATTAGCACAGCGTTGAGGGTGTTCTGGGATGCTTGGTACCCGATCTATCAGCCTATCATGTCAGATTTCAGAAAAACCTACTTCCGGAAAAGGCCAATTTTCAGTGAGGGCGCTAGGGCAGTTTCAGTCTATTTTTCAGATCCCGGTCAAACTGTTGAGCCTCTTGACAGCGTTGGGGTTGATTTGGACTGCCCAAGACCCGATCTATCCGTCTGTGAAGTTAGAAATCAGAAAAAATCAAAACCCTAGCAGGCCAATTTTTTCATTGGGGGGTTATGCAGTTTTCTGTTGAAAAATCAGATCTAGGTCAATCTATGAGGAATTTGACCAGTGTTCCAAGTGATTTAGTTAGGGGGAGGCCCTATCTATGCAACCCATAAATGGTTTGGCAAAAGATCAGACGGTTCCCTGATTATTTGATTTTTTAGGTTTTTATGGTTTAGGAGTTTTTGAGAAAAATAGTTAAATTTCAGCAAGGTACAATGGAATAAGATTAGAAAAGAGGAAACTACCTGTGGATCTTACCTAGATAAGCTTGTAGAAGTTTGTAACAGTGACGATCCTAGCTATCCCGATCAATCCTGGAAGATCGCCGTGATTGCTATGGCATATGCAAGCTCCAAGCCATCAAAGCGCCCCCTACCCTGCATGAGCAAACGTCAACCATATCAGATTTGCACATGCAAAATAAAGAAACTGAATGCTACAAGACAGTAAAATGAAGTAATCATAGATTGCAATGAAACTAATGAAAACCCCCTGATCCAAGACAAAGAGAACCGAGCGAGTTGAGGCCCCCCTACAAAAACGCTCCAGCCAAAACGCCCTCCCGTAGACAAAACAATGATAGCCACAAAAAAAATAGATCTGACGAGAATTTCCACGATGCTAGTAAGCTGAAGATAAGCTAATTTCCATTTGAGCACATTAGATGCAAAGCAAATCCAGAAAAATTTCCACAGAAAAAGCCTTTCTATTATTCAGATCCAAGAGCCAAAGACCCTTTACAAATGAGAAGCTCCCTCCTTTAAATAGAAATGAGAGAACCTCAATCATAACCAAATCCTAACCACTTTAAAAAAGAGTGGCTAAGATTAAAAGATGAAATGTTCTAATCAATGGTTGAGATGAGCTCAACATACAACACATGGATCAATATAACCATAATTTACCAAAGTGGACTAAACCACCCAAATAAAGGTAACCCACTCAACAAGAAATAAATGAAAGCACATGGTGGGTCCAAGGAGTGTTTGACTAAATCCCTTTGGGTGTCCCCATGGCATAATAAATAATATAACAATTTAATTCTTTGACTTTTGTGCCTCCTTGAGGAAATCGTGAGCCTCCAAAAAGAGCTCCAGAAAATAATAAAAAATGCCCAAAAATAGGTGTGGGCCAAATCAGGAGTTGCAACTGGTGGAGGTGTGGAGGACATCACTCTCATCATCATGACTCATCCCATGTCATTTCCTTGCCTTAGTAGCCCAAATCGATTTCTTCAATAGCCATTTAATTATTTTTTAATCTGCCTCGGGAAACATGATCCTGCCAAAACAGCCTCCAAGGGTGCTTGCGTTGTCAAACTGAGCCCACCAGGCTCTCTGGGATGGGGGTACTATGGTACAAACAAGTGGTTACACCCCTATGTTCCATACAACTCCCTAGGAGATCCAACTAAAACATCTCCTTACTCAGACATACCAACCTGTGAAGAAAAACTGCATCAGAAAGACAGAGTGAGCCTGATCATATCTGCAAGTGTCCGAAACTGGAAATAAACTGTCTCATTAGACTCAGAGAGTCCAAATCCATTTAAGGTGTATACTCATACCCCTCATAGGTCTCTATCTGATCATTAACCATATCCAATAAACAATATAACCCTCAGACACCAATAATAACTCAGACTATCATCCATTTGTTGCAAGTGTTAAAAGGCTAAGACATGCTCTACAACTCATTCAAGCAACAATCACAACAAGTAGCAATCATTTCACTGGCGGTATATCAACAAATACATATATAGGGCTTTATTTATTGTTACTCAGACTTAGACTTTCAAGACTATACTCACTTCATAGCTGTAGCCAATTTGCTAGTGAAGGGTGAAAGTTGAAAATGACAAGGCTAAGGCAAATGATGACTTTCTACTCAACATCATGACACTTTGGATAAGGAAAGGGAAAACTCACTATAACCAATGTTAGACAAACAACAACACAAGGAATGGCAGTGCCTCACAGATGGATGAGTTGTTTAGAGAGTGCTTATTCAACTTAGGCATCATGTCTACATCAAGCTTGATCCAAGTTCATTAGGATCACATTTTATTCTATGGCCTTTTTGGCCTATATGACCCTTTTGGGACTTCACCAGTGCTTAAAAGCACAGCTAATCGCAGCTTTCATCCGGAACATATTTATTTTAATAAGGTCAGCGATTTTTGGATATAGCACATTTTAAACCATTGCTTTTTGGACCTTTTCTTATACTCTTCAAGGAGTATTTTAGCATTTCATTGCTCTTGCCCTTTTTACATATGTTAAGAAACACAGTTTTACAATTTTTATTTTCCATGGGGGCATATTCAATATTTTCAATATAGGTAGTACATGAGCTTTCAATTTTAGCCAACAACATCTCAAGTGACTAGGGGGAGTTTTGTACAATGCCAAACATCGGGACAATTGACCAGAATGATTTAGGCATACAATCCAACTCACCAAAGGCAAGTTCTGTCACCAACTCAGAGTCGAGACACAATATAAACAGGGAAGCTTGTCCAACAAAAGTTCTAGTGGGGAAAAAAGGTCCTTCATGCCATAAGTCAAGAAGTTAGTCGGGTTGAAAGCTAAATGGAAGGTAATGGATGGGTGAAGACAGTGGATGATGGAGCCAACACTAGCAAGCCAAAACAATGGTGGGAATGACTACCTCTATTCTCCCTAAGGAGGGTAAAACCAATGAGTATAGATCAAGAACTTCCAGGTCTAACTAAGGACATCAATACATAGTACAATATACAACCAAGTCCATATAAATATGACCGCTAGATCATGATACCACAAGTTAATATATGTCACAAGGATCAGTATAAGAGCAATAATAACCATAACACAATATAAAATGCTGAGTCATAACCATGCAATAAAATCCATCTGAAACACCATCTGTCCAATGAGAAAGAACTAATATAACACTGGGCATCCATGACTGCTCTGAAATAACATAAATGGCTACATCGGTCCTCAAATCTGAGTGTCCTAAGACTCAGTCCTGACATGGGAGAGTACAATAGTCCATTAAAACAAAAATGGTCCATATAAACTGCTCATCTTAGCATCTCATATGCAAGAGATCTGGCTGAAAAATGTACTGTGTCTGAAAAATAGAATATGGTAGCCTGGCTACTATATATGTGATAACAGAAGGCACACTTCACTGGACGAAGTTGAGCTTTGAGATAGAGTTCATCATGTTGATTTTTCTGAGCAACATTAAGAGCCCTTCTCTTAGGAGAATGGGACCACCTAGCCCGGGACCACAGTGAAGACTCAACCCACTGTTGAGTGACCATTCTTTTGAATGGTAGATATCTGGTCTGGGACCATGATATAGACCCAGCTCTGCCCTGGGTAGACTCAACCTAGTGTTGAGTAGACATCTGGTCTGGGACCATGATGTAGACCAGTGTAGGACTGGTAGACTCAACTTAGTTCTGAGTAGCCATTCTCTTGGAGAATGGAGGCACCCGGTCTGTTACCAGGAAGGGACTGTAAGCCCTAGACTGACTCTAGGCATGTGTGGCACTCTGACCCTTGATCTATGGGCTTGGTGTACTTCTCCAAGTATTAGCTACCCTTGGTTAAGTTACCCTAGTACCAGATCTAGGTGTCACACAGAACGTGAGATAAAAGCATTAGTAACTATCTTGGTTTATGATGATGTAATTTTGAAATAAAAAGGGACCACAGGGGCACTTGGAAAAAGGCCAAAGTCAAAAGTAAAATTAAATAAGGACTTTTGTACCACAGGAAAAGGACCATAGGTGGAAGTCAAAAATAAATAAGGACTTTTTTGTAAAAGTCAAAGATAAATAAAAAGACCTTTTGGTAAGAAGGTAAAAGTGAAATTATGAAAAGATTAAAATATTATTATTTTTATCTTTCCTAATTTTGGTCCACTTAATAGGTGAATGAAGGCTATATAAGAAGATCAAGTCTGCTCATCATCACACACAAGTTTGCTTTGACAGGTGAAGCTGCTAATTTTACTGAAGAAGATTTTGCCTTAGCTAGGGCATCCTCGGCAAACCCTCACCTAGGGTTTTTATTAGCACTTTTCTTCTCAGAATTTTTGGGCAGCTCTTCCAAATTTTTCTAGGCAGCTATATCTCTCTCTCTCTCCTCACGGGCTGTCTGCTTTCTCTCTTTTTTTCTGGGCAGTGAAGACAGAGTTTGGGTAGCTCCCTTCTCTTCCACTCATGGGCTTTGATTTTCTTTTTTTGCAGGGCACTGCCCTTCCATACACCTCCGGGTCACAAGCGCTACCGTGAGGGCTGAAGGTCCTATAGGCACCCTTGGGCAGCCTCTAGCAGGCATACTCGTGAGGGTTTGACCCATGACCAACCCTTGGGTAGCCTAGGGCAGACCCTAATAGGGTTGCTGTGGCCACGGGCAGGGCTGCAAACCCTCTGGGCAGCAGTAAGGCTGCATATTAGGAAGCCGGGTAGACCAGGCAGACCACGGGCAACAACCGAGTAGGTAAAAGATCACGGGAAACAATGAAGGACAGATCGGGCGGAATGGGCAGCTCGGGTACAGTTCGGGCAGTTGAGATTTCTCCGATAGCAGACAAAAGCTATTTTTCAGGTAGTCAACAGTCTGAGTTTTTTGCTGGAAGCTTGTGTTTTTTGAGCAGGAGAGATAAATCTTGGTTTTTCCTGATAAAGCCCTAATTGGGTAATTTTTTGTAAATTTGGAAATTGTGGTTTGAAATTATTAGTCTGATTTTTTACTGTGACTGTGGTAAAACCCAGATTTGGGTTTGAGGAACTTTTTGAAGAATTTCCTAAGTCATCTCATTCACGAGATGAGATACTAATGCTTTTGGGGTTTTTGTCCTTTGAAGGTTTTTCCAGTGAAAATTTTTGTGTCCATTGTGTTGATGTGATGAATGTGTTTTTACTGCATTACTGATTTGTTTACGTTTAATTGCAAATTTTTTAAGTTATATGCTAATGCTAAAATTCAACATGGTATCAGAGCTTAGCATGTGAAAACACAGTAATGGGACACTGCTGTTGTTTTTCACTGGATCTTGGAATAAGATTTGTAGATCTAACATTTGGATAAGTGACAGAGATGGCCATTAATGGTTTCAAACTGGAAGAGAAGCTCTATGGTTCAACAAACTTCAAGTCTTGGAAGGCTGGGTCGTCAACCATTCTAGATGAGAATGACTTGGATGACATTGTTCTTAATGTCATAGAAGAGCCAACTACAAATACTGGTAGGCTTGCCTACAAGAGGAAGCAAGGTAAGGCTAGAAGAGTCATTTATGATTCTATAAGAGAAGCATTGATGCCTAGCATCACATCTTTGACGACTGCTAAAGAATGCTATAATACTTTGGTAAACCTATATGAAAAGAAGGCTCCCAGTCAAAAGAGAGTCTTGAAGAAGAGGCTATGAACTTTGAAGCTGAACAAAGATGAAAGCATTGGTTCTTTCTTCACAAAGATTTTACAGGTAAGAGATCAACTCCTTGCTATTGGTATTACTGTTGATGATGACGACCTTGTGCAAACAGTGGTTGATGGTCTCCCAAGCTCTTGGGAAACCTTCATGGCATCCGTCCGTGGATGAGAAAATCAGCCAACCTTTGAAAGGCTTTGGCATGATTGCATACAGGAAGAAGGAAGGAACACTGACAAGGTAATCAAGGAGGACAACCTTGCACTTGCAGCAAAGACTAAGAAGTTCAAGAAGCCTTTCCCTCAGTAAAAGAAGGGTAAGAAACCTCAGGGTAAGTTTTTTGACATGTTTAAAATTGAATGTTATACTTGTCACAACTTTGGACATTATGCTAGAGACTGCAGGGAGAACAAGAAGAAACCCAAGAGAAGGTTTCAAGCATCTGCCGCAAAAGCAGAGGAAGAAGAAGATGAAGAACCAAAGAAGAAGAAGAAAACCAAGGCTAATAAAATTGACGAGCCTAAAAGAGAGTACTATTTGATCTCTATTCTAACTGGTTCTTTCTCAGCTTGCTCCACTACTTGGTTGGTGGACAATGGTGCCTCCAGGCACATGACAGGTAATCGTGGTACCCTCACCAGTTACAGAAAGAAGAAGTTCACCACTCAGGTACAACTTGGAGATAACTCCACTTACAAGATTGAAGGAGTTGGATCAACTTCACTTCAACTTGACTCAGGTACGGTTCTTCATGTTGATGATATTCTTTATGTTCCTCGTTTAAAGAAGAATCTTTTATTTGTTGTTGGTTTAGAGGACAATGGCCACAGAGTCCTCTTTATGGACAAGACACAGAGTCCTCTTTATGGACAAGAAGGTCTTTTTATGGGCAAAAGAAACAGATCTAGACTCAGCAGTACAGATTGGGGTTCGAGAGGGAGACCTCTACAAGGCCTCCAAAGTTTCCACTCATGCTTTGGTACATCACATAGTTGATCCTTGTGAACTTTGGCATAGAAGATTTGGACACCTTCACTACACAACTCTCCCAGGATTGCAAAAGATTGTCATAGGTATGCCACATGTTTCTCCAAAACATGATGGAATCTGCAAAGGATGTGCTCTATGTAAGAACACTAAGAAATCCTTTTCGAGAAGCAAGAGTAGATCTAAAGACATTTTGGATTTGATTCATTCTGACATTTGTGGGCCGATGTCTTCACCCTCCTTGAGTGGTTGTTTATATTATGTCTTGTTTATTGATGACTACTCTTTGAAGTCTTGGATTTACTTCCTTAAGGCTAAGAGTGAAACCTTTGACAGGTTCAAAGAGTTCAAGACATTGATTGAAAATTAGACTGGCAGGCACATCCGTATCTTGAGATCAGATAACGAAGGTGAGTGTGAATCTAATGAGTTTGATGATTTTTGTCGAGAAGCAGGAATCAAGAAAGAGCTGGCAGTGCCTTACAATCCCTAGCAGAATGGGGTTGTAGAAAGGAAGAATAGAACGATCTGTGAGGCTGCTAAAGCCATGATCACTAATCTAGATCTTCCTTTGTCTTTGTGGGCTGAAGCTACAGGAACTACAATATACATTAAGAACAGAAGCCCACATGCTATCTTGGGGGAGAAGACTCCATAAGAAGTCTTCACCAAGAAGAAACCTGTAGTTGACCACATGAGGATATTTGGTACTCTTGTCTATGTTCATGTGCCAAAAGAGAAGAGGGCCAAGCTAGAGCCCTCTGGTAAGAAAGGTATATTTGTCGGATACAGTGATTGCTCGAAGGCTTATCGAGTGTATATACCTGGACAAAGGCACATTAAGGTCAGTAGAGGAAGTTGTGTTTCGTAAAACACTAGAGCTTTCACCGGAAGATGCATTTGCTCCACTTGAGTTTCTAGATTCAGAAATTCACAGGGAGGAAGAGAAATTTGATGATCAAATTCCAGATGTTCTTGAGAACATTGAAAGTCCACTAGAAGAGCTACTTGAAGTTCCTCCTTCCAAAAGGAGACCTGCTTGGTACCGAGAGACGGTACAAGAAGCCGAGAAGCATAAAGCTCCTCCAGGGACTTTCTGAGAAAGCATAAGACCACAAAAGTACTTTGGTCTTATGAGTCAGCTTATCAGTTCAAAACCTTCATCATACGAAGATGCAGGAAGTAAACAGGTATGGGTTGATGCCATGATTGAAGAGTATAAGTCTATCATGAAGAATAATGTTTGGGAAGTTGTTCCCAGACTTGTAGGAAAGTCAGTAGTGACTTCTAGATGGCTTTACAAGATGAAGCATGCTGCAGATGACAGTGTGGAGAAGTATAAAGCCAAATTCGTAGCTCGTGGCTTCACTCAGAGAGAAGGCATTGACTATGACGAGACATTTGCTCCTGTTGGCAGGTATACTACTATTAGAACCATCATCTCACTTGTTGCAGTCTTCGAATGGAAGTTACATCAGATGGATGTAAAGACAACCTTTCTCAATGGTAATATTGAGGAAGAAGTTTATATTGAACAACCTGAAGGCTTTGTGACTCATGGGAAGAAGACCCATGTCTGTAAACTGACGAAAGCCTTGTATGGATTGAAACAGGCTCCGAGAGTCTGGTATGCCAGGATGGATGGATTTCTCCATATCTTGGGGTTTTCCAAAAGTACAACTGATTCTAACTTGTACTTTAAAGTTGTTCATAATCATGTCTTGATACTTGTTCTATATGTAGATGACTTGTTTCTTACAAGTGACGAACAGTTGATAGACTAGTGTAAGAGGGAGCTTACCTCTGAATTCGAGATGAAAGATCTCAAATTGATGCATTACTTCCTTGGCTTAGAAGTTTGGCAAAAGCTAGGCGAGATCTTCCTGACACAAGGAAAGTATGCAGTGGATATCTTGCAGAGATTTGGGATGCAAGTCCATGAGCGTACATGTTGTCGCCCGAAACTAGCACGCGAGTGCTGAAGCCCAAAATGCGAGCGTGCCGGCTCAGTGACAACTCTCTCGAGAGAGGCCAATGTCACCACACCCCTCTCTCCTCGCTTTAGATTGGCTCTTCTCCAACTCCAGGGGGGTTTCCCTAAGGTAGGATCGCTAAGGCAGGTGCAGCGAAGGGCGAGGTGATCTGAAGAGGCTGCCGTAGAGAAACATGGGTAACAAAAAGGAAAAGGATTGTTCTTGATGGACAGGAAGGAAAGGGAGGATCCGTCCTCAAGGGAAGACCAGTGCCAGTACCAGAAGGGAGGATGGAGTCAAAATGGGAGTTAGGGAGGCCTTGTGGTTCACATAAGTGAGACTAAGCTGGTATGTTCCATAATCGAAGGCAAGGGGAATGGAAGTATAACTGACTACTATCCATTACTCCTAAGACCTTCAAAAACGTTACGTCGACAATCAAGTTGACAACTGCAGATGATTGCCCAATGGGCTAGATTATAGCCTTCTGTGCTAAGTCTAGTCTATAATTTATGAAAAACAGAAAAACCATGACAGAGATGCCCCATAGATCCAAGAACCCAACATGGTCTTTTCTTTATTCAACTCTGGGGAAAAATCCTCCCAGCCAATTTTTGCCATCCTTTACAAAAGAGAAGGCTGGCCCTTTATAGGTTCCACAAGCCATTCTCATCAAATGAAATAAAATAAAGTAATAAAGACAGTGGATTTGAGATCCACTTTCCTCTCCACTAAAATCTAAAAGGACCATTACAAAACTGATTACAAAACTAAAGTGTAACTAACACTTTATTGATGGGGATCCCACTAAACTAAAAGCTCTAGCCCACACTGGGCAACCAAAATGTAATCAGAACAAACAGACTCGAGTGGCTATTTCCATGTGAAGAAAGGTAATCAATTTAGATATCTGGCTGCCAACGGAAATGTTGGTCCAAGGGTGAGAAAAGATCGCAACCTATGCATAAACCAAGTCTGCATAAACCACGTCTGCGGGTAGAGTAAATACATGACCAAACTGCTGGAGGAAACTTAGCACCTTACTGAAGAGAACCAATCTCTAACGTTGAAAAAATGAAATTGACCACCAATGTAATGGACTGCCAAGGTTTGATGTCTTGGATGCTAGTGAAAAACGCCACTGAGTAGCTGTCAGTCGAAATAAATGAAATCGACCACCAACATTATTGACTGCCAATTGCATAAACTGATACTTCCCGTAATCAACTCCACGCCATTCCTAGCGTTTATGCAAATCGATTAAACTCCCGGTCAATTGGAAAATCCCACTGAATACCCGTGCATGAATAATACCAACTGGAAATGCGATTTGTCAACCCGATAAGCGCTGGCGTTTAAGATTTAACACCGACATGACACTTCACGGGTTCTGAGCTCGCTCCTGGAAATTGGTTGTCGTGAAAAACATCTTCCAGTTAAGTGTACCTTCATGTCTGAGTTTGATTGTCTGTTATAGTTGCTTGCTACAATGATTGATCAAATTATATGTAACTTCTAGTCTTGCAATTTGTTGCTCGCCGATGTGCACACGATCAGTAGAAATCTTTCGAAAGTTGTTTCCCAAGTGGGAAAGGTGTGGCCTTGGGGGCAAGCAAAGAGTCGGGTGCTGTCACCTGATCCCGACTCCTCCGTTTAGGCAAACTCCTAACGAAGTCAAGGGTGGTAGACCCTACAAAGAGTTTCTAAGGCTCTTGTGTTTTAAAATGTTTTTTTGTGTATGATGAGGATGGGTGTTTTGTAGGAGTTTTTAAAAGATATTTACAATAACAAATTAATGATCCAAGTAAATACTTGTAAAATAATTAAACATGCACAACCACTTGACAATGACAATTTAAAAGCAAAGCATCCATAGCATGATACGTTAATAGATAAAACAAGTGCTCCAGATAGATAATAAGCGAATGAATAATTGTTAAGACCAGTGCCAATTGGAGTCAATGTAGTGCTTGGGATGCTTGATACAAATCTTAAGTGTGCTTGAGAACGTTTTGCAAGTGTTCTTGGTAAATTTTATTGTAAAATTTAGGGGTGAAGTTGATTATTAAAAGGGAAGGGGATCTCCAAGATATACCTTTCGGTCATGGAGATATGTCTGGATAATAGTCTAAGTGGTTCCATACAAGAACATGTGGGTTGTCCGGAGTCTCCAAAGCGGTGTTCAACACTACACCAACAAGGATGTAGACTAATTGTGCTTTCAAGGTTTCAACACTCTGGTTCCCGTGTTCCCAAGCAAAATTTTCCCACTTTCGATTATTAGCGATCAACCCAACTCAGCTGTCCAACGAAGCTTCAATTTCTCGGGAGCACTTCAATGGTACCCTATCCCGAGTTCACCATCCTTCTGAGCGCACTTCACCTAGTGACACCCTCCTCAATAGCTCGCTTCTGTACTTGGCACTTCTAATAGCGCCCTCGCAAGCAGCAAAGCCGCTCGCTTGCGAGTGCGGAGCACTTCCAACAAAAGCCTCCAAAAATTGGCACACTTTCCTTGGCGTCTGAAGAACCCTTCAAGTGCACCTTTGTTCTGCTGCAGGTGTACTCTAGCGCACTTGGCACCTTTGGCGCACTTAGCGCACCTCCTACCTTGTTGTGGGGGCATGCTTCCCCTCAAGCGCATGTCCTTCTCTTGCTGAAGAGCGCTTCTGACTAGCATGTCTTCCTTGTCCGCGAAACGCACCCTTCCAGCGCGTTCCTTCGTTTGGTGTGGTGCGCATCGAAGCGTCTATTCGACGCGCACCTCCGTCTAGTGAAGCGCACCCTCACTAGCGCACTTCTCTGTTTGTCGTAGCGGACGTCCAACCGTCGCGCTACCTTTGTTCATTGAGCGCCCCTTTGACTGGCGCTTCTGTTGAGCGCGCGCGCCTTTGTTCGTTGGGGGCGCGTCTCTCTTAGTCGCACGATCACTACTAGAGCGCGCTTGTGTTGAGTGCGCGTTCCGTGGATTCTCGCGCTCTCTCCTGCAGAGTGCCTTTGTTTACTGCGGCGCCTCTACTTGCAGGCGCCTTCCTTCACTGCGGCGCATGCCTTCATTGCGGAGTGCACGCCTGACTGGTGCGTTCCTTCCTGCAGAGCACTACTCCCGACACACTACTGCGGACGCCTTTCTTTTTTAGCGCACCGACTGCTGTGAGGTGCTCCACGAAGCAACCTCTGAATTGCGGCTTCCTCTCAAAACACCCAAGCCGTTCTCGAAACCACCTTCTTCTTGGCAACAATGTTTGTTCAATGCTGTCACAGAGCTAAGCTCTATCACTGCTCGTAAAAACAGTCTTGGTGTACTTTCCCAAAGCACACCCCCTGCATACATCACTGTGCTCTATGCTGAACTGTAGAAAACCTGTAACCATATACCTCAACATTCTCAAAGCTGGATGATGCAAATGAGCCATCCTCCTGTGCCACAGCTCATAAAGCTTGTTGTTATTGTTATGTGCCAAAACATGCTAGAGTTGAAAGAAGAACTTGTACATTTTCTCACATCTGATTCCAATGGTGTAGGAAGCAGATGGTCATGCAGTCTTGGGAAAAACACGTACATGTCCATCCAAGAAGGACACTCCAAGACCCCTATCCTCGATCATGGAAATTGAGATCAAGTTCTTCTTCATCCTAGGTACAATTTACAAATAGTACATCTCTCAAAATCATGAGACTCATGGACTCTCTTTGAAAAGTAATGGTCACACGCCCAACAACTCTGACAACTATGTCATCCCCCAACACTACCGCCACATCAACCCCTGCTTGTGAAAGCTCGGAGAACATCTCTCGAGCACCTGTCATGTGGCTCGAAGTTCCACTATCAATATACCACGTGCTAGTGGTGGATGCACTCAAAGAATGGCCAGTCAATAAGGAATACTCCCTCTCAATATCAAAATCTGCATTGGTGATGATGGATGCTCTCTCTCTATCAACATGCCCAATACAGAGACAAAACTCTCTCTCAAATCTAGCTGTAAACTCCTCCACCTCTGCAAAAGCTGTTGTCTGCTGCTTCTTCTTCTTCTTCTATGGGAACTGTCCAGCATAGTGCCCAAACTTCTGACAAGAAAAGCACTTTACAGTGCTCAAAACCTTCTTATGTCCCTCCTGTTGCTTAGCCCCACCCTTCTTGAACTTCTTCTTCCCCTTTGCAGTCAACGCCACATTCTCCTCATCCTCCCTGCTAGTAGAAGAGCTTCCCTGCACAAGACCTCTCTGGGTATCCTTCTGAACAAAGTCATCCCAAGTCTTGTCCGATGTTGGTAAGTTCTCCCTGGCCACTATAGTCTCCACAAAAACGACCCAAGGCTTTGAAACCCCATTCAAAGTTGTCTGCACTAGCTCCGAACTAGGAACAACCTCCCCCACTACTGCAAGTTCATCTCTCACCTGAGAGATCCTAGTAAGGTAGGAAATCGCACCCTCATCTTTGGCCATCTTGATACTTTTCAACTTCTCTCTCAAAACCATCTTCCTATTCTCATTTAAGCTTTGAAACAAGCTGGTCAAAGCATCCCACATTCGATATGCACAGGTCTTACTCGAGATGTGTGGGATCACATTGTCTTTAACTGCATCCAGAATAATTCTTCTAGCCTTTATGTCCTTCTCGTTGAAGGTAGAAAGTGCTGCTGCATTGGTGGAAGGGGGGACTACAATAGGATTTGCTGTAGTGTTGTTGACCACCTCATCCCATAACTCATCTTGCTCCAATATCAGCACTACCCTAGCTTTCCATGGGACAAAATCCCAGCCCCATCAAGCCTATCCTCCAACCTAAGTCTTCTTGCCATTTTCTCTGCATAGTTCAAGCTTCAACAAGGTGTTGCCCATTGACAAAAGAAATCACTAAAGTCTGAAATTTTTAACTGTGTAAAATTCTGCCCTCTCTTTAACAAAGCTCTGATACCATGTAGAATTTTCAGCACTCTCCCAACCCGGTTTCCAACTCCGTTTTAAAACATTGTTTAATGCCCAACCCAATTTAACATGCTGTTGCAAATTAGATTTTTCTCATAAACAATATAGGATTGAAACACAGGAAGAATTTCTACAACTTATTATGAGTGGCAAATAAAACACATTCACACACATAAATTTTTAGTCCAATGACCCAGGAAAAACCCCAACCTCCGGGGAAAACCTGTGAGAGAGAAAATCTTCATTTATCTTAGAAAAATACAGCAGTAGACAAAAAAATCAGTCCCAACTTATTTCAACCAGAAGAAAGAAAATCTACCTCGATTTTTGTGCCAAAAACAGAAACATCAAACTCAGAAATTTTCTATTGCACCATCCTCGTTTTTTGGTCTGCTGTACGGACTGTTTCGAAAAATGTGTCGACTGAAACTGCCTCGGGATTTGTGCCGAGATTCATTGCCTCGAAATCCGTGCTCGTATTTCTTTGCCTCGAAACTCATGCCCTGTACTTCTGCCTCGGGATTTGTTTCTTGTACAGAATCCATACTGTATGGGCAATACGTTACAGCAATAAATGCTCACTGTTGTTGCCTCGATTTTCATGCCAAGCTGCTTGTTGTTTTCTTCTCCTTGATTTACGTGCCAAAAGAAAAATTGATCCTGCTGCTATTTCTCCCTCTTTCTCAGAAATTGGTTCTCTCTCTCTCTCTAAAATGCAAAAATGTCTCTTCACTTGGAAAACTTTCCTTTAGGTAAAAAGTTAGTGAGTGAAAAGCCATCTAATCCAAGGGCCCAGATTAGATTAGATGAGTGGTTGTGATTAAATCACTTTTCTGCACAAAATAAAAAATTAATTCACTCACTTTTTGATTTTTTACTTAAAGTGCACTTTATTCTCTAAAGTGCATTTAATGCTCATCTCAAGTCATTAATATAAAGTCCAAGTGACTTAACCCCATTTCCTATGACTTAGGCAAATGTCACTTAGGGGAACAACTCCAAGGTATAAAAATTCAACAAAGGTAGGGTGTTAAAGTAGAACTTTCTTTATATAATGGTCAATTAGAATAAGATGTTAGATTTAGGCTTTAATAAAGTCAAATTCAACTTTATATTATTTTGTGCTTTTATGCTTTATAGTCACTTTATTTTATTTTTCAGTGTATCCCACTTTCATAAACTGAATTGACTTGACCTCATTGTAACCCTATATAAGGAGGCTTTTGCTTTCTCATCTATGCAGTATACTAAGATAACTCTTCCATGTTATTTTAGGCTTTTTTTACGTGCTTGATTTCCATGATAGATTTCCCATTTTATCTCCTTCCTTTTCTTGATCTAGTTTAGTGGAGTTTATGCTTTTGTATTTTAGTGCATTATCTTCTGTCACTTGCTACATCAACAAAAGTCAAATCATATTTCCAAAAAATACTTCTGTTTTCAATTTTTGTTTTCTAGTATTCCTTGATATTTCATAAGAGTTTCTTCCCGTAATGATGTAAAGAAAAATTGATGTGTATATATTTTTTATTGTTTTTTCAAGTTGTAATGTACTTTACTATTTCATAGCGTCATTTGCAATTGTTTACTCATCTTCAACACTTGTGTAATTTGTTTTACTTGATTACTGTTTGTTGTTTTTTTTATGCAACAGGTCTGGGCGAATTAATGTTACAATGTATAACTTTGGCTCCCCTAGAGTTGGAAATAAAAGGTTTGCAGAAGAATATAATAAGGTTTGTCATCTCGAGAGTTTAATCTCATCTTTCCACTTTCTATATGATTATTTTAAGTTTTATTCTAAGATATTTTCCATGCAAATGGTGCACCACATCATTTGTTGATGACTTCACATGAGCATAATATAGATGAGACTATCCTTCTTGCATGACTTTCTAGCTATTGTATTAAAAGATTAATTTAATGAGTATTGAGTCATTAGTGAAGAGGGGTTTTATATTTGTGTTTGCAACATTATAAAATGTTAGCTATTGGGGTTACTGTAAAGTTGTTCTCACCTTCCTAGGAAAGCACTAGGTCCCTTTGCCCCTTGTCAATGCTTCAAGAACATATGGAAGGCTCAATTTGGGTGCCCTTACCTAAGAGGTTGTAACCCTAATCAAGATGATGACTAACCCATTGGGTGCACACAATGGTAGAGTCGGTTGCTCAATTAGGAGAGGTACCTACATAAAAGGAAGAGTATTGGGCACTTGGAAGGGGGCATTTATTGGACGCTTGACTTGAGGATGCTTGGCTTTAGGAGCATACTTAATGGAAGTTTGTGATTGACCCAAACACATGTTGAGGAGGAGCATTGGAGCTTGGTGGCCACATTGGCACACATGTTGAAGAGCGTTTAACACATGAGGACATGCAGCTCATAGATAGAGGAGCACCTTGCATGAGGACATTTGGGTAGAAAACCACCACAGAAGGGGGAGTGTTGGACTTGTTAACCTCCATTTTGTATGGTTGTCCATGCGTGATTCTGATCACACTTGTGATGTTGTGCATGAACAGCAAACATTTCTCACATCTGGGCAAGTTTTGAAGGAGATCAGTGGTAGAGATCTTTTGATTCAACAGTTTTGGCTATTCCTTGGCATATAGTAGCCCTTAAAGATGATGAATAGTGATAGAAACCAACATGTGCCTCAATTCTGGGCACGTTATAAGCATTTGCAGCGCACATTTGTGAGTTCTGGGCATGAGAATAGGCAGATCTAAGACAAATTAGTAATCCTGGGCATTCATTTCGAGAAGAGCAGCAGTTTTGGAGGCCATTGCAGTGCCAAAATGGTTGAAACTCAACAATCTAAGCAGCCTGTGTGAATTTCCTGTGCAAACAGCCTTTGGAAACCAATCTTTTCATCACTATTGAGAGGATTTTAGACCTTTCTTTAAAGTGTCATTTATTAAAGCAAACAATCAGCAGAAAATGACCTTGAGACTTATTTTGATTTTATAGCTGTTTTAGTTGCGATAAGGAAGATGTAAATTCCATTGTATATACCCTTCTGTTTTTATTTATCTCGCTGATGTAAATATTTGTCTGTATATGTATCTTTTTGAGAAAACAAAAAAAAAATCCGTAATACTGATTGAGAATTCATAGGATAAGCTCTTCGAAAAATAGAGAAGTAGAACTTATAAAGAGTAAGGTCATTCAAAGCAATGTGTTGCCACCTAAAACACACTTAACCACAAAAAAGTCTCCCAATCGCTAGGTGTGTTCTTGAGGGAAACTATGAGTTTAGAACCCAATGTCACCTCGATTCCTAACTCCTCAGTTTTACTCATCTCCATAAAGGTCAAGGGGGGTAGTCCCTACTTAGTTTCTTAAAGATTTTAATCGAGAGTTAGAATTTATTAAGGTTTAAATTAAGTTTAATGACAAACAAACATGCAGAGATGCAATAATTTTCAATGACAGGCACACCTTGCTTTCGAATTAAATCAAATGCAATTGCAAGAAAGATAGAAACAACTATTCATGTCCAGTGCCTATTCTATTGGGCTTTGGAGAATACAATACACAACAATGTAAAAATACAAGATAAACAAGAATTTGTAATGAAATGCTTCCCAAATATTTAGATTATTCAATACAATAAATTGCTCATTAACATAACTCAACTTGCATTAAATAAAATGTAACCATGAAATGTAACTTGATCTGAAAATGTAAATAACTTGAACTAAAAAAATGCTTTGAAAGCAAAATTCTGAATGAAACAAGAGATTGTTGTGTTTTGCATGTGGTCTTGTAAGTTTTAGTTCATTTTAGGTCTCACTTGAACTTAGGGTAATTAATGTGTGAAACAATAAAAGTACAACCTATCTAATGTATCTACCCCTAACACTTATCTCTTACGATTTGAGAGAGATTGTTGGGTGCTCAACAAGAGAAAACAAGATTCCCTTCTAGCTCTACAAGTCAATCCCAAAGATTGTTGGGTGCTCAACAGGAGGACACTAAGTGCCACGAGGCTCCCAACAGCCTCTACCCTTCAAGCTCCATAGGTCAACCTTTCTTTTCTCAATTTCTTATCAAGATAAAAGTTGGATGCCTATTAATTTAGCCAACTCAAGTCTTCTTTCTTTCTTGTCACCTAGGGTCGGAGCAACCTGTAAGGGGAGTGAATACGGGGCAAAGATTGGGGCAATTTTTATTTACTTCAAAAAAAAAAACTTTAAAGAGATTTAACTACATTAACCAGCTCGATATTGCAAGGATGACAAAGCCAAATCACTTACAAGGTGTGGAAAAAAAAATAAAACAAAACTAAATAACAAACTAATCTTAGCCACTCAATTCAAGGTTACTTGGGAGCGGGAGCGGGAAGCGAAATTTTCAGAAGCTTGTGGTTTGGAAGCGTTTCAGGAGCGTTTTTTATATAATATATATTTTTAATATATTTTGATGCATATATGCCAACAAGTGATTGTAGAATGTTGAATTAGTTACAGAGAGCATAAAAACATGAAATAAACCATAACATGATAAATCATAATACCATATAACATCATTCATCAACCATCAATGATTCGATCAGTTATCATATACTAGTGAATTCGTCAAACATAGGTCCATTATCCATAACATCAAGTTATCAGCCTTACAGCGTCAGAGTTCAACTTCAAACTTCAAACTTGAATTGCCATGTAATGTTCACAAAATATACCATAATAAATATAAAACAATCAATGGCTCAAGTTCTCGAATCTCAACAGTGCAGAAACTTGAAAGTACTGTAAATAAGAAAAGACAAGAAAAGTAGATTTTATGAATGTTTTCTCTTGCCACGGGAAATTTCTAATTTCTTTTCCCGTGGTCTATGAACAAAGGGAGCGGGATTTTCATCCCCAGTAGCCACCGATGTTGAGTGGCTTGAGCCATGTCCAAGATTTGGTCTTGCATGAACCCCCCTCGCTGATGTAGGTGGGGATTGTGAAGTTGAACCTCTAGGAGAAGATGGTGCATCTGAAAACAAGGTAGTAGATGGCGGTGGTATTGCTGCCGCTGCTGCTGCATGGTCATCTTCATCGCCCAAAAGCTCATCCTCCAAGCGCTCTAAAGTTACGGCTCCATCCTCCAAGTTATGCTCCTCCGTATTCTTGTCCCAAGTGACATATGATCTATCGGTTTTGCTCTGCTCAGAGTAATGAGTCAACAACCTCAAGTTGTAATGTACATAAACCAAGCTTTCTGCCTGATTTTCATTTAATCGGTTTCTTTTCACCGAGTGGATGAAGCTATAGGTGCTCCAACACCTTTCTGCAGAGGAACTGTTTACCACCTGTGAAAGCACTTTGGTTGCCAATTTATGCAAGCATGGGCATGATGAGCCATGCATGTTCCACCATTCAATTAAGGAAATTTGATCAAGGAAATCTGATATTGTCTTGCCACATGGTCAAGGAAATCTAATATTGTCTTGCCACATGATTGCATGGGAGAGAATTCACTGCCTTGGGTGGATGGGCCTCCAGTTCTTGGTGAGCATGAAAAGTCATGGTCATCCGACGATCGTTTTGTTATGTTTTGTGCTTCAAATTCTTCCTTATTATATATGGCTCTTTGTGTTGATACCATATTGGGGAAAACACAAACTCCTACAGTTTTTCTTTCATCACATGGCATGTGTCCACATAGATGTGTTTTCACACGGGTATATGAACCTGTGTATGTCTTTTTACAATGGGGGCAAACAAACTTTTTGGTTCCACCCATAGTTTTAAAAATCGGGCTAACTGGTTTCGGAACCGGCCGGTTCACCGGTTCGGTACCAAACCGGTTCAAACCGGCAGGTAAACCGGATCGGTGACCGGTTAGTTACCAAACCGGTTGGTTGGTAACCAAACCGATCCGGTTCGGTAACTAACCGATTTGATCGGCCGATTTCAAACCTGACCGGGCCGGTTGGCAATTTACTGTTTTTTAAAAATTTTTATGATTTTTTTGTAAGTTTAAGGTTTAACTTTGTTTTTTATTTTATTTTTTATATTTTATATTTTACTAACCTATGCCTAACCTAACTACCCAACCCAACTACAAATAACATTTACCGCTCCCCTTCAAAAGATCATATTATTTCTTTTATATGGTATATACATGAGTAGATTACAGTACACTTTGTGCCATTTTGATATATTGACTCTTATATGGTATATACATAAGCAGATTTTGGTTATTTTGTCTTCAATGACTTGGAATCATGGATTATAATCTTGAAAATGTTGTTTTTCTTTAAAATTTAAATATTTGATGTATTTTTTAGCAAACCGTTTCATTAAATTCAAATCGACCGATTTATGACCGATTCATTACCGATTCCGATTCCGATTCCGAGTTGACCCTTGATCGATTCCAATTTTTAAAACTATGGTTCCACCCCCTCTAGTTCCTTCTTGCCTTGTGACATATTTCCACAAGGGTGTGGGGTCCTCTTTGGTTTTCTTTCAGTTTCCCTCCTCCACTTCCCCCTCCTCTTCCTCCTCCTCCTCCTCATCCTCCTCCTTTCCATGGTATGTGCCACTTCCCACTTATTCATCCTCTTCCTCATTCCTCCTCCGGTTTCCAACCACCACCATCAAAATAACAAATGGAACCAACAAAATAAACCATAAACCCATCATCATGGTTGATGCTAGATGGAGCTAGAGATTTAATCTGTTACCTGCAATAGAATGAGGGAGGAACTAGAGATTTAACAATGTACATTACTACATTCTGCTCACTAGACTCTAGAATTTATATTCCAAGGCCAAGCATTCATAGAAATCAAAGGTCAAAAAAATTCAAAATTCTAATTTCTAACACAAAGAAAATGACAAATTAACAAAGAAGGTTGTAGAGCCTACCTCTTTGGCTCCCGCTCTCCAATGGTGGCAACCTTCTCCTTCTCCTTCTCCTCTCTTCTCTTCTTTTCTTCTTCTCTTCTCTTGCAAAGTAATAATGAGGTTGGAGAAGAGGGCTTTATCTCCCAAAGCCCTCCTCCTTCCCTCCAAAAACCAAATCGCGTCCCTTTCCTCTCTTCCGCAGTTTGTGGGCGTAGTTTAATGGGGGAAGCGCGGGAGGAAGTGACGTGAAGCGCAGTAGGGAGCGAAGTTGGAAGCGATGGGAACGAAGTCGGAAGCGACGAGAGCGATGGAGAAGCGAAAAAAAAGCGTGCGCTTTCGGACAGAGCAAGGAGCAAAATTTGTAATGGGGAATCGTGCTTCTAAAATCATCGTGCTTCTAAAATCGGTCTGGATTGAGAGCTATCCAAGAAGCGCGCTTTCGATTAGCTCCCGCAGCGCTTCCATGTGCAGTGAGCTTTTGAAGCGGGGGCGGGGGAGGTGGGGGGGGGGGTTTCCCGCAACCTTGACTCAATCCACTTTCCAAATGGAAGGAATAGGAAAAACAATAAACTCGTGGATATGAAAACTAATTACTCTAGCCCTTCTTCAATTGCTATGCAAGGGTGGGAAATGCCAACTTCCTTTGCATGCAATGGATGGCAAATTTCAAAGAATAACAAATGTGAACCTAGCCACACAACTCTCTTCCTAAAGAAGAGATGGGGCAAACAATTAAAAGTAAATAATGGAAAATACCAAGCCCTAGCCCCTCTTCACTTTGCAATGCAAGGGTGGGCAAGCTTTAGCTCCTTTGCATGCAAGGGATGGCCAAAATGTATACCTCAAATATAACTTTGAAAATCAAACAAAGAATTAAGTCCAAAAGACTCTCTTGGACTTGTTACAATAACAAAAATTTCAGCACCTTTAGATAAGGAAAAATGAGAAAGAGAATGAGGATTTGACCACTTTGATGCAATGGGTTTGAAGTGGTGACCCTTGGGGGTTCCTTGCACTATTTTCTGCCCAAATTTTGACAGAGTTTCCCCTTGTAAAACCCTAAACATGCAAAAAAACTGCAAGCAAAAAGTGGTAAAAGATGCCCAAAATCACTTTGGGACACCTTGCATACAAGTGTAAAATTTTGCTCAAGATATGTAATAAAAAATTATAGAATCAATGCCTTCAAATAACTTGTAAAATGAAGATTTAAACTAGATTTGAAGACGCAAATAAAGATAAGGAAAAATGCAGAATTTTTTTTTAAAGGAGTTAGTGTGCTCCTTGCTCTTCAAATGGTTGAAGAAGTGGGACATCTAACCAAGGAATCGCACTCTTCAATCCGGATAACCTGCAACTTGAAAGAAAAGCTAAACAAACACAAGGAGAGGTGAGATTCTCACAATGATTAAAGAAATCAAACTATTCAACCAAGAAATGCTTGAAGTTCTTGAATGCAAGAGAGATAGTCTCTTTGGCCTCACTTGTACTTGAAAAAGCTTGAGAAAACTGGAGCAAGTCACCACCAAATAATGCAAGATCTCCTCCAAATCTTTTTATTAAAAATGCCCAATGGCTGGAAATTACAGTAATGTCAAAGAATGAGAGAAAAATTGAGGCAAGAGAGAGCAAGAGAGTGAAAGCATGAGAGATTCTAACTGAAATGAGGAGGGGAAGCCTCCTTAAATAGGAAATGAGTGAGGAGAGAGCCCAAGTGCATGCAAGCCTCTTGTCAAAATGAGAGAGTGGGGGCTCAAAGAGGGGAACCACTTCTCTTGGGGGCACATCGTAGGGTGAGAAATCAAATAGAAATGGGGAGGAAACCTCCCTCTAATATTTTTGATCTTCATTCTAGGCCCAAAGTGGGGGGGGGAGGTCACCAAAGTGGGACCCCTTACTTTGGCTTATTTTTAATTATCTCAATTTCCATGATAGAGATGGTGCACCCCCCTTTGGTGACATCTTCATTCTTGTGAAACACTTGCATGAGGGGGCCCTTTTTTCTTTTAAAGTCACCTAGGAACATAACTTAACACTTATAAACTTAATTTTCCCTTCTAAGTGACTTTAGGCAATTTTCCAAAATTTGGCTTGTTAATTAATTGTCAATTTTCCTGATTTCCTTGACTGACTTTGAAAAACATGCCTAGGATTTCCGTATGATACTCTAACTACTTCATCATACCCAACGCCCAAGTTCAATGTTTTGCAATATAACAGGGGTACCCAGCAGGAAGTAAACACTACATTCCAATCCTAACTCAGATGGTGGTCATCACACAAGATACCTACTAGATCCCACACTTCGGGTCCTTAGTGGTGATTGATCAATTGATAGAAATTCACTGCGGTGTTACTAAGGTTCAATGCCTACTGTATCAGACCAAAACCTTAGCAAGACTTGTCCGAATGACTTCGAACTTTGTCTACGGGTGTAGGGGGACTCATGCCATTGATTTTGACTACCCACACCCCTATTCATGGGCATTAGATGCCATTTAACCCTCTTTTTATTACAACATTTTTATGCTGAGGGACAATTTTTAATCATCAAAAATTAAAAAATCCTAGTTAAAACCTAATGAAATTCCGCAAGACTCTGGATAGTGTCTAGCATGGTTACGTAGAACATTCTTAGGCCCTAGTCACCCCATGGACTCGATCGTTAGAACACCTTTCACCACTTTGGAGGTATTTTTGAGTGAAAAACTCAGATAACTAAAATCACTCAAATTTTTTTTTAATTATCCAAGGCAAAAAACACTCGATGAAAGGACTTCCCTAACGAAAAAGTCCTAGGAAACTAAGTTATACAAAAACTAGACCCTCATGCTAACATATCATTACAATATCCCTCACAAGGGTGCGTAAAATTCATGGAGAAAAGATAAGAAGAAGAGTTTCCTCCATTAAACAAACTTTATTAGGTACTTCTTTCTCATCTACCATGCACATGGAACATGGTTGGTCACCTAGTTTGTTAGGTGGTCAACATTCTAGCTCCAACTATGGGATGTGTGCTTGATCTGGTCTTCAAGCAAAGAGAGGATACGAGAACTCCAGAATCTATGGTTCTTATAAACTGTAAATACATCTCAACTTGACAAGAAAACCTTAGTAGCATGAGGTTTATGAAAAAGTCCAATGAACCATAGGTTGCTTTATTAGAAACTAAAAGAAACCTAAATATAAAAAATAAATGCAGAAAGTAAATGCACACTTTAAGGAGCTTATTTTCCTATACTTAGGTAAACTCAAATATCTAATGCAACCACTTAAGCATTTTATCAACCTCAAAAAATTTGTCTTGTCGTTGGTTACCAACCAAAGCAAGGACATATTTATTAAGAAATGAAAACCTACGTGATGATCCAGAATGGGCAGGAAGGATGGGGAATCATAAGCATGGATAATGTGATGATCAAAATGCTTCCCAAACTGACAGGTTTTCCCGCAAGCTTCTTTTATCCAAGATTGGATAGGAGTAATGTACGCATTTGTCTGATGAGGCACATTGACTACTTCATCGCTCTTTTCAATAGGGCTTATCGAATGATAATTCTCTTCATAAGTCCCAAGCTGCTCCAAATCATAAGGAACCTCCGTGCGTTAAGATGAAAGTTGGGATTGTTCTTCAATTAATTGCACCCAATCTAGATCTTCATTGAACTCTTTCTCCAAGTCTTTATTATTGATACTTGTGTATGGTTTTGAATCACACAGCTCTGAATAATCATATGGAAAATTTAAACATTCACCTTCTGTTACCACCTAAGTTGTACTTAGTGGTTTTTTTATCAAGTGAGCCTGGTGAAGCGGACAAGGATAACTTGTTCGGATTTCAGAAGACCTTCAGTCTTGCTTCTGAGAAAGTTTGTGGTACTATATCACATGTTCATACCCCCTTGGGGGAGTTGTAATAAATGTTCTAGCATGATAGTGTTTGTAAAAGACTCGGTCTCTTAGACTTTATTTGTCAATCCGATCAGTCCAAGGTGTTTTTTCCCTTGGTTATTATTGGTTGTTGAATAAACGACTGATAATTTTTGAGTTTTTCACTCAAGACCTCCAAAGTTGGGGTGGTCGGCTTGGCATTTAGGTTTATTGAGGTTATTAGAGTTTATGTGTCAATGTATAAACATGCTAGGCATTCTGGTTGTGTCATATGAACATGTCTAAGTCCCCTTAGGTTTTTTAAATTTTTTATTTTTTTAATTTTTTCAGTGCTTTTATTAAAATTTAATTTTTTCAAAACTTAGGCTATTTTTTAATAGTTTAATTGGGAAAATTGGTTTTGTAATAAAAGTGGGTTCGGAAGTCAGATTCAGTCATGTAGGTACTCATTTTCAAGCTAAGAGCACCCAGTAAATCTATAGACCCACTATTTCCTAGTTTTGAGTGATTTTCCATCACTCAGGTCAGAAAGCCCCAAAAAATCAATTATTGATTATTTTAATTAATAAATTGATGAATAATGGAGCAAATCCAAAATCCTAGATTAGTGGGTTCTCAGCTGATTTGATTGAAATCAGTCAGATTTGAACTAGATTGATTGGATCTAACAAATCCTTGACTGAAGGAGGTGATCTGGACAAATCCAAAGTTGAACTTCAGCATCCTTTATGGGGAATTGCGCCCTCTCTCTCTCCTTCACACATGTGGGCTCTCCTTGAAGCTTTGTGGATTGATGTGTCAGTCTGTGGGTTTATGTGTCAGCTCAATCAGCCCCCCGATTGACAAGTAGGCTCCATGGAAGCTTAGTTCAGCTTCAGATTGGCATTGATGGACTCTCCTTCAGCTGCAGTGGTCTATCTCCTTGGGATTTGTGCCCCCCCCGCCGGGATGGATCTCCTATTTTTTGTATAAATAAAGCTCAGGCTGGCTCTTCCAAGCTAGTTAGAGTTGGATTGAGGAGCTATTGTTGTTGTAATACTGTGTAATATCTTTTGCTATTGGAAAAAAGTGAAGCTTTGGAGGCCAAATCTGTGTAATGCTTCTATATGTGTGGATTTAACATTGTCTTGCAGCTTTTTATCGTTGTCTTTCTCTCAATTTCTGCATCTGAATCCTGTCGGGCTTAATATGATTCAGCTGAATCAATAGGAGTATAGTTGGGCAAGTAAGATTACTTGCTTTTCAATATCTCATAGTATATATGCTTAAAGATTATGATCATACATGTTTAAATAAGTTTATTTGCATGTAATCCCTCTCTTTCTTCATATATTTCTATCTAGATCTCATAAGGTTTTGTGCAGGATTGTTTGTTAGTTTTCAAGTAACAGGGGTTGGATGAACCGTGGATCTAGATTGACTCCACTGGGCATCCGACTGTTTTGTGAAGGCATTGTCCCTCGGCATTCCACTAACTAGTCTTCTTTGCAGATCCATTCCTCGACAACGAGCGCTCTTTCTTTCCTCTTCCTCCTTCAAATTTTTTCAAAATCAGTCCGGTTTACACCCGATCTACAAACCCAGAAAGTGGTTTTGCTGGAAAAGATCAAATTTCGAGAAAAGAGGGCAACATGGAAGGTAGCGCTAGGGTTGGGCCCGATCTACATAACCCAGAAATTGTTTGTCGAGAACTCAAGCGGATTGAGCCATAATATTTTTTGGTTTTTTTTATATTTAGGGTTTTGAGAATAAAAATGGAAGTACAAATGCCAATGGATTAAGATCTTGGAAGAGAAGCACTAACCTGTAGATCTTACCTGGAAAACCTTGTACATGCCTCGATGATGATGATCCCTGCTATCCCAATCAATTTGAGAAGATTTGAGTGAGTTCTATGCCCAACGTTTTGCCCCAAGAAGTCACTACTGAGAAGAGACATGAAGTGCCTTTTCCCCAATTATGTGATGATGCTTAAACTCCTGATTCAGAATTTCGAAAGTAACAACTTGATTAAAAGACAAACCCATACAAGAAGACTTGAAGAGTTGGGACGGGAAGGTGGATTGAAAATTTTCTGCTAGACTTGGAATAATTGATCTCAAAATTTGAGGAGAGGAAAGAGCTTTTAAATTAATTCTAGGAGTGATTTCAAGATTCGAAACAAGGTCAGTATCTACACATTGAACCAACATATTCTGATTAAGGATTGGATGAAGAATTCTATTGGTACTATCAAGACAAGGCTCCTCATTGCAACGGTCTTGATCAAGTTCACTTATAATCGTATCATCATGTGATTGTTCTTCTTTAAGCTCTAGATAAGGAAAAACATCAATAAGTTTGGTTTTAGGTTCCCTATCACTCTTACAGGCGTGCTCTTCAATCACAATATGACCACAAGATTTCTCTTCAACAGAAGTTTGATTGATTTTTTCCAAGTCTAATTCCAGATTCAGATGGCTTGAATACTGACTCAAATTATCGTCAATTAGGCAATGACTATGAAGTTGCTCTTCTAAAGGCTCTTTAATGGACTCACAAATGGAAGGCTCAACTATGGATGTTTCTTGATTGTTAGGTTCCCTTCCACCGATTAAATCCAAGATTTGCTCTGTGACTGCTTCAGGTAATAATAACAGAGTATCTCGTATGATTTGATTGATATCCCTCTTAATTTCAACATGAGGTTTTGAAACATTATTCTTGAAGTACTCTGTAACATTCTTATGGATTGCAGGCACGTTCATAATTTGGAACACATCAGGAGAGGAATGGTCCAATTTAGAAAGCACATTGTCAATATATTGATTATCAACGACACAATCATTGCTAGACTGACACTCTAAAATTTTATCAGTGTTCCTACTCCAACTATCAATTAACAAATCTTTGAACATGTCATACCCAGTGATGGATCCTGGTGCTAAATGATCGAACCATAGTTGAACATCCCCTCGCAAGGATTCTCCTAAGGCTCACATAAAAACATCTTCATTGTCCGCACCTCTAATTTCCATGTAATCCCAGAGAATGTCCAAATGAATTTCAATAGATATATCATTATTTTCCACTAAACTGGGGCAACCTCCTATAGTAATCGTTTGGCATAGGATGAGGTGCTCCCAGTATTCCAGAAAAGTCATAAGGCGACTGTTTGTCTTTTTAATTAATAGCTCTGGTTACTTGGCTATAAGGCTTTGACTGGGATTGAGTTCCAGGCTCATGTCGACTTACAGGTCCACTCGGGATGGTTGGGAAATATTTATTGCATGGGTGAGGAAGTTGGTGGGTATCATGAAGTTTGTGATAACTAGATTCATACCCATAGTCATCCTTGAGATCATCCTCATACTCATAGATTGACCTCCATCTATCCCTTTCGTTTATTTGTTGTGTAGTTTCAATCATGTTTTTGGTTAATTCCTTCATGTGCCTCAAAAATACATCTGAATTCATTATGATTTACGGGATGTGTTCGCTTCTAAGTGGAGTCGCCAGGTGAACGAATTGCTGTGTTCACCAACGGATAATGTCATAGGAGAGGTGAGGTATGTCGAACCAAGGTAGGCCTCTACGTCCTCAGCAACGACGCCAAAATGTTATCACCAACCTTGTAGTTGCCTATGTGAGGTGGATCTAGGATGGATGGTAGAGGGGAAAGCAACTAAGGAGGTGGAACCAAGACTGCCTAGACTCCCATATGGATGGTTGTCACGTCAATCAAGGCAACCTTCACTTTATGTTATCTAAGTCCAAGACAACAAAGGGGGAGACCCAGATCTACTCTCGACAGGATAGATCAGACCTAGACACCAGATCAGATCAAGTAGGCTTGAGGTACGTAAGGTGTAAGGTAATTGAAGACCCTAGATCTATGGGAGATGTTACTAGGTGTGCCAAGGCTTTGGATTAGGGTTTTGGAAGTGTTAAGTCCGATCCAAAGTGGAACCAAGGTAATTTGTGGGGTGGATACAAGATCTGGGGTTGAGGTACTAGCAACTGATGAAGATAACAGTTGCCTTGGGAAACGTAACCAATGCAGGATGAGTAAGGACAGAGCTAGGACTATCTAGTACCAAAGGGATAGACTCAATGAAAGATGTGACAAATTCAAAGTACTTGAGTCATCAAAGAAACATCAACCTTCAGGGAAAGAGATCAAAAGAAGGCTAGCGCTAGGATCGGAGATCAGTGCCTGTTGGGCCTTGGGCAATGGAGTCAGTATCTACACACCGTTAGAGTGAACCCACTTGGGAGCAATGTTATCAGAACCGGACTGGTCATCGAACCGACGAAGCCCAAAATGTGAACCGGATTGGAACCGACAAAAAACCGAGTAAAAAATCGACTGACTAAAAAATACATAAAATATTCATATTTTGTAAAAAACATATATATTCATGTGCATACATATGAATCCAAACCATTAATACAGAAATATGCAAAGTTTCTCATATATATAGCAAATATGGGTACAAATATCCAAAATAGCACCTAGTGTAATACATCTCTAAGGTTCTGAACCAAAGTACATTAACAAAGAGGCTCCAAAGTACATCAACAAAGTTTTATTTTCTATTTTTTTTTTTTAAATTGAGTTTCGTGAGTCCCCAGTCCAGACTGGCTGGTTCGGTTAGTTTTGGCCGGTTCCGTACCTGGTTTGGAGAAAAATCCAGTTTTATGATTTTTTTTGCTGACCGGACCGGCCAACCCTATAAACCGGTCAGATCGGTAGGTTTTGCCCGTTCCGATCTGGTTCTGATAACACTGCTTGGAATATGTCTGATCTATGAACCCAGAAAAGTGTTTGGCTCGAAAAATTCAGTTTGCAGAGGAAATCATCAGAAGTAGGGCTAGGGTTTTGAGGGACAGATCCTCAGATCTAGGACAATCTAGGAGGCATCAACTCAGCGTTGGAGGAGAAATGGGATGTGGATGACCTAATCTACAAACCCAAGTTGGAAAATTTCCGGAAAAATTAGATCTGGAAAAAGTCAAAATCTGATGAGGAGTGTTAGGGTGCTCAAAGTTAGTTTTTCAAATCTAGGGCCACCTGGAAGCAACTAGCTCAGCGTTGGAGTTGTTTTGGAATGAGGAGAACCCGATCTATGAACCCAAGTGGTTATTTTCCGGAAAAAGTCTGATTTGGAAAAGCTCAAATTTTGAGTGGGGGCGCTGGGGTTTTAACAGTCAGTTTTTCAGATCTAGGGCAAACCAGGCCAAACTAGCTCAGCGTTAGGGGTGAATTGGTGAGAGGGAGGCTCGATCTACAAAACCCAACATTGGTTTGTCCAAAGATCCAACGGTTCCCTGATTAAGTATTTTTGGATGTTTTAATATTTTGGAGTTTTTAGTAAATTTGAAGAAAAGAAGGTACAATGGATTGAGATCATGAAAGAAAAGAACCAACTTGTAGATCTTACCTGGAAAACCTTGTAGATGCTTTGATGATGATGATCCCTGCTATCTCGATCAATTTGAGAAGGTTTGAGCAATTTCTATGTCCAATGTTTTGCCCCAAGGAGTCAATGCACCCTCTCTCCTGCACAACAAACGTCAGCCATATCAGATTTGTTGCCACATGAGAAAAAAGATAAATGCTACAGAAAAATAGCAAGAGAAAATCATAGATCGCAATGACACTAATGAAAACCCCCTGATAAAAAACGAAGACAATCCAAGCGAGTTGAGGTCCCCCTCCAAAAACGCCCAAGCTGAAGTCGCCCTCCTGTAGACAAGACCATGTTTCCCAAAAATATATAGATCTTGCAACAATTTCCCGACTGCTAGAAAGCAAAAGACTTTCCAATCACCATCTAAGAACACCAGATGCAAAGGAGATCCAAAAAATATCCACAAGAAAGTTTTCCTCTTGATCATATCCAAGTGCCAAAGACCCCTTACAAATGAGAAGCTCTCTCCTTTAAATAAAAATGAGAGAACCAAAATCCTAACCACTTTCAAAACGAGTGGCTAAGATTAAAAGATATAAATGTTCTAATCAATGGTTGAGATGAGCTCAACATACAATACATGGATCAATATAACCATAAAGTACCAAAGTGGACTAAATCACCCATAAAGAGGGTACCCCATTCAACAAGAAATAAATGAAGCACATGGTGGGTCCATGGAGTGTTAACTAACTCTCTCTGGGTGTCCCATGGCACAATAAAATAATATAATATTTTAATTTTTTGATATTGTGCCTCTTTGAGGAAATTGTGAGCCTCCCAAAAGCTCCAGAAAATAATATAAAAATGCCCGAAAAATAGGTGTGGGCCCAATCAGGTGCTGCAATTGTTGGAGAAGGTGCGGAGGACATCACTCTCATCATCATGACTCATCCCATGTCATTTGCTTGCCTCAGTAACCCAAATCAATTTTTTCAATAGCCATTTAATCATTTTTTAATCTGCCTCGGGAAATGTGAACCTGCCAAAACAGCTTCCTACGGTGCCTGCGTTGTCCAACTGAGCCCACCAGGCTCTCTGGGATGGGGGTACTATGGTACAATCAAGTGGTTGCACCCCCTATGCCCCATACAACGCCCTTGGAGATCCCAATAAAACATCTCCCTACTCGGACACATCATCCTGTGAAGCAAAACTGCATCAGAAAGGTAAAATGAGCCTGATCATCTTTGCAAGTGCCCGACACTGAAAATAAGCTATCTAATTAGACTCGGAGAGTTCAAATCCATCTAGGGTGTATACTCATACCCTTTTTAGGTCTCTGCATGATCATCAACAATATCCAATAGACAATATAATCACTTGTAAATGACCAGATACCAATAATATAACTCTGACTATCATCCATCTGCTGTAAGTGTTATAACACTCAGACATGCTCTACAAATCATTTAAGCAACAATCATAACAAGTAGCAGTCACCTCACTGGTGGTACATCAACTAAATACATATATAGGGTTTTATTTATTATTGCTTAGAGCAGACTTTCAAGACTATATTCACTTCATAGTTGTAGTCAATTTGCTAGTGAAGGGTGAAGGTTGAAATTGACAAGGCTAGGGCAAATGATGACTACCAACTTAGCATCATGACACTTTGGATATGGAAAGGGAATACTCACCATAACCACATGTCGGACAAACAACAACACAAGGAATGGCGGTGCCTCACAAATGGTTAAGGTGTTCAGAGAGTGCTTATTCAACTTAGGCATCATGTCTACATCAAGTTTGATCCAGTTTCATTAGGACCATCAATTTTATTTCCATGGCCTTTTTGGCCTATATGACCTTTTGGGACTTCACCAATGTTTAAAAGCACAGCTAATCGCAGCTTTCATCCAGGACATATTCAAATTTATAAGGTCAACAATATTTGGATATAGCATATATTTAACCATTGCTTTTGGGACCTTTCCTTATACCCTTCAAGGGGTATTTTAGCATTTCATTGCTCTTGCCCTTTGCTCACATATGTTAAGAAACACATTTTAGAATTTACATTTTCCATGGGCGCATATATAAATATTTCCAATACAAGTAGTACATGAGCTTTTAGTTTTAGCCAACAACATCTCAAGTGACTGGGGGGGTTCTGTATAGTGCCAAACATCGGGACAACCAACCAAAATGATTTAGACATACAATCCAACTCACCAAAGGCAAGTTCTATCACCAACTCAAAGCCGAGACACAATATAAACAAGGAGGTTTGTCCAACAAAGGTTCTAGCGGGGAAAGGTCCTCCATGCCACAAGTCAAGTAGTAAGTCGGGTTAAAACACAACTGGAAGGTAATGGATGGGTGGAGACAGTGAAAGATGAAGCCAACACTAGCAAGCCAAAAAATGGTGGGAATGACTACCTCTATTCTCCCTAAGGAGGGTAAAACCAATGAGTATAGATCAAGAACTTCCAAGTCTAAGTAGGGACATCAATACATAATACAAATACATCCAAGTCCATATATTTATGACCGCCAGATCATGACACATCATCATCACGTTTTTTCAAGTATTTCTTGTTTTTGGGGTAGTAGGGTCCGTCAAAAGCATGTCGAGTGGGTACTCGTTGGATGTGAAATTTAATTCCGCATCCAACGAGCTCTCCCGATTGAAATTTGAGTAAAAACATGGGGAGATATGTCGAAAATACAAACAAAAAAGTAGTTTTTTTCTTTTCTTCCTCCAAAATTAATAAATATTATTTTATTATTTTAACTATTATTTTATTAATTTTTTTTAGGAGGCCCATTTTGAGTTGAAATTTCCTCTAATGAATTAAGTCCAAGAGACTCTCTTGGACTTGTTACAATGACAAATTTCAGCACCTTTAGACAAGGAAAAATGAGAAAGAGAATGAAGATTTGACCACTTTGAGGGAATGGGTTTTGAAGTGGTGGTGACCCTTGGGGGTTCCTTGATGAATATGGTTGTCATTGATGACAACACATTAATGACAAAGCTTGATTGACAAGGACAAGGGCCTGGATTGATGAGGACATGGAGACAAGCATGGCAAGAAGGACATTGGATGTGGGCATTGGAGCCATTGGAACACCTAATGAGCCAAATGACCCATACCGTGGTCATTTGTTAAAGATGATATGGGAACTGACAAGGCAATGACAATGGACAAGTGCCAAAGGTGATTAGGCAATCAATAATGACGACTTGACAAAGCAAGCAAGCATTGATGACATGAATTGACAAAGCGAGCAAGCATGACAAGATGAAGAGCAAGCAACACATTGGATGGATTAATAACAAAGGCACAAGACAATGACATGAAGGATGAGGAGTTGAAGAAGGACAATGGCATCCCACCTAACGCAAGCATACACAATCCACTTAATAGTCTTTTAAAAGAATGGGGAAAACAACCAGAAAGGGTCTTGATGACAAGTCGGACCAGTTAAGTACAATTAATTTATTAAATAAAAAATTCGATGAATTCTTAGTATGTTGGCTCAAAATAATGATGGAAAACCAGTATAAATAACTAGTCAAACGTCATCATTTAGTGTAAAAAGAAAAACTCGATTCTTGCTTTGAAATTCGTGGGTACTATGGCAGCCACAGAGAAAAACGCAGGAGCAGAAGAAAACGCAGTAGCAGAGAAAAAAACGCAGCAGCTGACATATATATATTTTTTGGTTTGATATTTCTTATCTCTGTGATTTTCGGATGGTTAACTGAGGCAACAGCAGTAACAAAAAATAACAAATCTGATATAGCTCTGAATTAGTAGTAGTCTGAGGCTCGGATGAGTGGTAGTCTAAGGTCTGTGTTTTGAGAACTTGAGGTCTGCTTTAGACCACTTCATTCTGGGCTGTTTGATCAACTAAAATTGCAGACCTAGTGAAGAAGTCTTAAAGGCTCCTTGTCCAAGTACTTTGTGACTGAGATAAAAGGCTAAAGTGAGACTTCTTTGAAGATGTAATGAGAAGACTTTGAGGGCTGATTTTAGAGGATTCTTGACTGAGGTAAGGATGTAACAGAGCTTGGATTTTTACAGCCATAGATTGTTGCCCCTTGTTTGACTGTTTAAGAGTAATTTTGAAGATGTTTAGGCAATCTCTTGATGACCTGACATGAATATAGAAGACATGAGCAGAGATGTATTTGTAATGCAGCAGTTAACTCAGCTAATTTCTCTACAGAATGTGAGTATTGTGAAATTATTTTCAGATGACAAGTTTAGTGATATGTTAAGCAAAACATAGAAGATGTTGTAGATTGATGTGACACAAGACTGACATATTGATGAACAAAAATAACACAGTGAATGCTTGACTATGTTACCTTGATAATGGTGGACTTGAAAAGCATGAGATGCTTACCTTGACAGTGATATGCCTGAGAGTGATGTTTAATAGGTCAGTGATGATGTGCAAAGGACAAGATAGGTGTTGACATGATCAGCTCATGATGTTCTGATGTAATTTGAGTTGCAACCAGTGGCAAGTGAAATGTGATGTGACAAGTATCTATATGTAATACAAGCTGGGCCTTCTACGATTTTTCTTAGTTGGATCTGAGAAAAAGACCAAGTAGAGTCTTGGAATAGAAGTTGGTGCTTTTGATTCAGTTGAAGCTGATATACCCCACGGTTGTAGCTGTTTGAATCTAATAGAATAAAGTTTACAAGTTCATCTTATGGAGTGTCTTGTTTTGTCTATGTAATTGATTGATGTTGATGTACTTATGATGATCTTTGTTTAAGTAGTTGAAGAAAGTTGAAATTGTTGTAAAAGTGGTGGCCCACTGATTCACCCCCCCACTCAGTGTGTCAGTGTGTCTAACATTCCTTGCACTATTTTCTGCCAGCCCAAATTTTGACAGAGTTTCCCCTTTTAAAACCCTAAACCTGCAAAGCAAGCAAAAAGTGGTAAAAGATGCCCAAAATCACTTTGGGACACCTTGCATACAAGTGCAAAAATTTGCTCAAGATATGTAATAAAAAATTATAGAATCAATGCCTTCAAATAACTTGTAAAATGAAGATTCAAACTAGACTTGAAGATGCAAATAAAGATAAAGAAAAATGTAGAAGTTTATTTTGAAGGAGTTAGTGTGCTCTTTGCTCTTCAAATGGTTGAGGAAGTGGGCATCTAACCAAAGAATCCTACTCTTTAATCCGGATATCCTGCAACTTGAAAGAAAAGCTAAACAAACACAAAGAGAGGTGAAATTCTCACAATGATTAAAAAAATCAAACTATTCAACCAAGAAATGCTTGAAGTTCTTGAATGCAAGAGAGAAAAACTCATAAGATCTACAGAAACTAAGAAGTTCTTATCAAAGAAAAACAATTTGCCTCTTTGGCCTCACTTGTACTTGAAAAAACTTAAGAAAACGAGAGCAAGTCAGCACCAAACAACACAAGATCTCCTCCAAAGCTTTTTATTAAAAATCCCAATGGCTTGAAATTACAATAATCTCAAAGAATGAGAGAAAAATGGAAGCAAAAGAGAGCAAGAGAGTGAGAGCATGAGAGATTCTAACCCAAATGAGGAGGGGAAGCCTCCTTAAATAGGAAATGAGTGAGGAGAGAGCCCAAGTGCATGCAAGTTGTTGGAGTTTGTGCAACTTCAGAAGCTATTCTTATTGCCCTCCTTCGAGAGTTGAACTTGTTGTAATTATTCATCTAAACCCTAGAAAGAACAATGTAATCCTTGGCGAGAAAAGCCAGCAATAAAAGAATAAATAAAAAATAAAATATAAGATTATTTATTGCACCCCCAAGTGAAGTCGGCCCCAATTATTTTCTGGTTGGCAAAACAATATAAATAGAAGGCATCCCTTATTTAAGTATACAACAACAGTGCATCAGCTACACAGCAGTTTGCATTTTTCTAGGAAAGATAGCAGCTACACATCAGCTCAGAAGTAGACTGATTTTCGGGTTTTCATATTTGGAAGGCATTTCCATCTTTTTCTTTTTTTCTTTCTTCATTGTACTCTGATCTCAAAATTATCATCTCCAGACGAAGGTTGTTGGGTTTTTCCCAATTGGGTTTCCCAGGTGAAAAATACTTGTGTTATCGTTTTGTGCTTTGTCTATCTTCTAGAGATCCTATTGATAAATGCAATTAAGATATACTGCTATAATCTTTAAGAAAATCTGACATGGTATCAGAGCAGTACTAGAGGAAGCCATTTCGGAACTCTGTCAGCAACATGTTGAAACTAGGGTTTCATCTTTCAAGGTCTTCACTCAACATTTTGGCAAAAAAAGAGCCTTGGGAATTTCGTTCTAAGGAAGGTGCATCTTTTTGTTGAAACATAATTGGATTCTAAGCATTTTCAGTTTTTGGCATGTCACTGCTGCGGAAAATTAGGGCTTTTCATAGAAGTGGAATTTTTGAGTGAGCCCAGCATAGGATTGTTCTCCTCCTCAAAATCGAAATTTAGAGACCAAGATTGAAATTTCTGGTTGGGTAAAACTCCACGAAAGTCAAACCCTAATTTGACCCCGAACCAGAAAACCAACACTGCAGAAGATCAACTCCAGATCCAGATCTGTAGTCAAGATGATCAGCATGAAGGTTGAAGATCGTTTGGAAGGGGCTTCCAATTTCATCCTCTGGAAATCTAGGGTTCTTCTTCTACTAGAAGAAAATCACCTATTACAATTTGTAAAGGCAACGGTCCTAGAACCAAAAGCCGAAGAAGACAAACCTCGCTGGAGAAAGGATGATGCCAAAGCAAGGAGGATTTTAGTGGACTTAGTTAGCGATCACTTGGTTCCTTAGATATCAGAAAAGACGACGGCGAGGAGGATGTTCAAAACCCTAAAAAAGTTATTTGAACAGAGTAGCATCAATGTGACTCTCACATTGAGGAATCAACTGTTGAACATGAAGATGACGAAGTCCAAGGATATTGCCTCATATTTCATGAAGATCATCCAGCTCCGGACAAGCTAAATTCCAGTGGAGACAATCTTGAAGAAAATGATCTTGTCATGACCACCTTAAATGGTCTCCCGCCATCTTGGGAGTCTTTCGTCCAGACTATAAGTGGTCGAACCAAGTTGCCCAAATTTGATAAGCTATGGGCAGAATGCACTCATGAAGAAACAGGTATTGCAGCACGCCAAAGACTTCATGGTACTCAACCTGAGGAAAATCAAGTGTTCGTATCACATACAAAGAAAGGCAAGGGAAGGGGAAGGAAGTCGTACATTCACAAGCATCAAGACAAGAGATCAAGTCCTCCCCTAGATCAGAAGAAACAAAAGAAGGATCTATCTCAGATCCAATGCTATAGGTGCCATAAATACGGTCATTATGCTAGTAGCTGTCGAAGTTCTCACAAAAGGAAGCATGAAGCTTCAATTGTTGATGTAGAAGAAGACTCTCCTCATAAGGAGCCAAGGAAGGATGATTGTTCAAAGTTCTTCTTCTAAGAAATGATATGAAGATCCAGATTGTGATGATCGTCAAGCAAGCATGTGAAGACCAGTGGACCCTAATGGTGGAAGCCCACCTACACAACTACATAAGATAAGTATTCTATTTTACATGCTCTAGTAAATTAGATCTGGTTGTTTTTTAATATGTTCTACACAGATCTACATTTTAGGTAGTTAACAAGTAGGCTCGTTTAGTATTTGTTATACACATGATTGTTTAAATAGCCTGTCATGCTGCACAACCCATCAAGGATGACAACTCCTTTATAACATACTTGGAGTAGTACACACTCTTAACAGTATGCTATAATGGAGACCATAAGCATCCAGATAATGGCCTTACGTGTGTTGTGTCGAAGCGTTGACTAAAATGTTTCCTACAATATTTTGTTAATACATTGATTATGAAAAATTGTTAACCATCTAACGGGATTTGACTTGTAGGGAATGCCATGATTTACAAGGACAAGCGATCCCATTGATATACGGATGGAACAGAAACAAAAAGCCTCTAGAAGCATGTATTATGACTCTCAAACCTATAATAATCTCATGCAGAGATTTGGTGATCAAAAGCAGAAAGCTTCTATGAATGTCGGTCTATATGCTGCTTCAACAAGATTTACTCAACCGACTTCTGAGAGACAGAGGGAGTTATCCCTCAAAGACAAGGATTCTAGTCTATTACACATGATAGAAATCTGACGACATCGATGTCATGATTCGAACAAGACAATTGAAGGATCCTTGATGAACCTTGTCGTCACTAAGATGGACAATTACTTTCTAGTCTACATTCATGTGCTCAAGTTAGAACCTTCAGGCAAGAAGCGAACATTCATGGGATATTGCAAGTCCTCAAAGGCTGACAGAATATACATCCCAGGATCAAGGCAAATCGAAGTCAGTCGGGATGTAACCTTTGAAGAAGAAATGGCTATCCGAAAAGGAAGAGGATCAGATATGGAGATCAATAACGATGAAGAGATGAGATCATATGCCCTCGAAAACATTAAGAGGGAGTTTGAAGAAATGAATAAATCGATCAGTTCCATTGATCCAGTTAAGCAAGATGATGCTCCCACAGATATGGCAGTAAGACAGAAAAGACCCAGATGGGCATGATAGATTTTGCAGAATATAGAGGAGCATGAAGTTTCACATGGAGTAGATGGGAGGCCATATTTGTTGCCAGAGGGCTCTCTCGAAAAGAGGGAGTCGATTATGATGAGACATTTGCTCCTATGGGTCGATATGCTTCCATCAGATCGGTTATTGCTATTTCAGCAATGGGATGGAAGTTGTATCAGATGGATGCCAAGACAACCTTTCTCAATGATATTGTTGACACATTACTTCTTGGGATTAGGAGTATGATAAAGGTAGAAGAAGATTTTCCTAGGTCAAGGAAATTACACCATGGATATGTTGAAGAGATTCGGAATGTTGGATTGCAAGTCCATAGCTACTCCGATGGATGCAAATTTGAAGAAGTTGAGGGATTCTGCTTTAGATTCAAATTTGATTGATCCCACCATGTATTGCCAGTTGATTGGGTCCTTGATGTATCTGATGAACACCATACTAGACATTTGTTTTGCTATGAATGCTCTCAATCAGTTCATGTGCGAACCGAGGCAGATTCACTGGATTGCTGCAAAATATGTACTCAGACACTTACGTGGCACTATGTGATATGATCTTACGATATGACTCAGATTGTGAGTTAAGATTGCAAGGGTTTACAGACTCAGATTGGTCCAGATGCACTATAGATAGGAAGAGCATTTCAAAATGTTGTTTTCAGTTTGAGTTTTGCAGTGATTTCCTAGTACAATAGGAATCAGAACTCAGTAGCTCTCAGTACTGCAAAGATCGAGTATATGATTGCTAGTTCAGCAATCAGGGACGTAGTTTGGCTTCTTTAACTTCTTGCAGGATTGTTGGCCAGATTCCAAGGCCAACCGTGATTCACTGAGATAACCAGAGTTGTGTGCAGATGTCAGTGAATCCTGTATTTCACGACAAGTCGAAGCACACAGAGACTCAGTATCACTTCATACATGATATGGTGCAGAAAGGTGTGGTCGAGCTCTAGTATATTTCGACAGATGACCAAACTGCAGATGTTCACACCAAGCCTTTTCCAGAATGAAGCTTGAATACCTTCGCGAAAGACTTGGAGTAGAAGAGAATGTATCCCTCCTTGAGAGGGAGAGATGACTGAGAGACATTTACCATACTTTCACCCAGATACCTCTACTTGTCTAGGTTCTCAGCCAGGTATGGGAGAAATCCCATCGGTAGATGAGACAGATAGGTAGTAGATGGTTGGGTTCACACAGGTGCCTCTAGTCATGTAGGTGCTCAGCCAGGTATGGGAGTAATCCCATCGGCAGATGAGCCGGATAGGTAGTAAATGGTCATGTGATTGCATAGGTACCTCTACTCGTTCAGGTTCTCATCCTGGTATGGGAATACCCCATCGGAAGATGAGACGAACATGTAGTAGATGGTCATGTATGTGTGCTCATCCGGGATCTCTAGCCAGGTATGGAAGTATTCCATCAGTAGTAGAGACGGATAGGTAGTAGAAGATTATCTCTCAGACATCCGGATAGAACAAATTTATAAAGACAACCTTCAGTACGTTTAGAGATGATGGAGACAGTATAGATGTATAGATGAAACCCTGATGATGATGATGTTGATGAAGACCGAAGAATATCTTCCTTGTTGAGAGGGAGTGTTGGAGTTTGTGCAACTTCAGAAGCTATTCTTATTGTCCTCCTTCGAGAGTTGAACTTGTAATTATTCATCTAAACCCTAAAAAAAACAATGTAATCCTTGGGGAGAAAAGCCAGCAATAAAAGAATAAAATAAAATAATAAAATATAAAATTATTTATTGCACCCGCAAGTGAAGTTGGCCCCAGTTATTTTCTAGGTGGCAAAACAGTATAAATAGAAGGCACCCCTTCTCATTTCAGTATACAACAGCAGTGCAGCAACTACATAGTAGTTTGCAGTTTTTTGGGAAAGACAACAGCTACACAGCAGCTCAAAAGTAGACTGATTTTCAGGGTTTCATATTTGGAAGGCATTTCCATCTTTTTTTTCTTCTTTCTTTCTTCATTGTACTCTGATCTCAAAATTATCATCTCTAGACGAAGGTTGTTGGGTTTTTCCCAATTGGGTTTCCTAGGTGAAAAATACTTGTGTTATTGTTTTGTGCTTTGTCTATCTTCTAGTGATCCTATTGATAAATGCAATTAAGATATACTTCTATAATCTTTAAGAAAATCTAACACAAGCCACTTGTCAAAATGAGAGAGTGGGAGCTCAAAGAGGGGAACCACTTCTCTTGGGTGCCCTCCTAGGGTGAGAAATCAAATAGAAATGGGAAGGAAACCTCCCTCTAATATTTTTAATCTTCATTCTAGGCCCAAAGAGGGGGGGCACCAAAGTGGGACCTCTTACTTTGGCTTATTTTTTATTATTTTTATTTCCATGGTAGAGAGGGTGCCCCCCTTTGGCGACATCTTCATTCTTGTGAAACACTTCCATGGGGACCCCTTTTTTCTTCTAAAGTCACCTTAGGAACATAACATAACACTTAGAACCTTAATTTTCTTCTTCTAAGTGACTTTAGGCACTTTTCTAAAATTTGGCTTGTTAATTAATTGTCAATTTTCTCGATTTCCTTGACTGACTTTGGCAAACATGACCAAAACCTTAGCAAGACCTGTCCAAATGAATCCAAACTTTGTCCAAGTGTGTAGGGGAACTCATGCCATTGATTTTGAGTACCCATACCCCTATTCATGGGCATTAGATGCCATTTAACCCTCTTTTTATTAAAACATTTTTATGCTGAGGGACAATTTTTAATCACCAAAAATAAAAAATTTCTAGTTAAAACCTAATGAAATTCAAGAGACTCTAGATAGTGTCTAGCATGGTTACATAGGACATTCATAGGCCTTAGTTACGCCATGGACTCAATCATTAGAACACCTTTCACCACTTTGGAGGTATTTTTGAGTGAAAAACTCAGATAATCAAAATCACTCAAAAGGAATTTTAATTATCCAAGGGAAAAAACACTCGATGAAAGGACTCCCCTAATGAAAGAGTCCTAGGAAACTAAGTTATACAAAAACTAGACCCTTATGCTGACATATCATTACAATATCCCACGCAGGGGTGCAGAAATTTCATGGAGAAAATAAAAGAAGAGTTGCCTTGCCTGAACAAACTTTATTAGGTACTTCTTTCTCATCTACCATGCACATGGTACATGGTTGGTCACCTAGTTTGTTAGGTGGTCAACACAATGTAAATACTACCTTTCTTGCATTAATTCCTAAAAGAGATGTTCTAACAAAAAATCTATAACTTGCTCAAGTGAGTGCATAAATTGTATTATATGGGGAATAACTTGTACTATATATGGAAGGCAGCAGCCTTTAAAGAAGAAAGGTATAGCATAGGTGATTGACATGTATATGACCTGAGACAACTCCCCACACATATGGAAACAATAAACTACACTGCTATTATTCTAGAAAAAAACTTGAATAGAGACAACATATTAATTATTATTATCAAAAAGAAAGAACGATTGAAGAATTCAATAAGAAGCTCTATATTAGAAGCACAGAAATGGCATCTGTGCATACATAGAAGACAAAAAAGGTGCTTGCTGTAGGATGATTTGATTTTCTGTGTTTAAAATTGTGATAACAAACAATTTATATTATATAATGACCAACTAAAATTGTATTTGTGATGGATCACAGGAACATGGCAGTGTCCTATACTTGAATTTTTAATTTTAAGAGACAAAAATTATCTTAAAGAAATTTGGAATGAAAATAAGAGCATATTAAGTTCAGTACTGTTAACAGCAGAGCCAACATCATGAGCATCTAGCATAAATTTGTGAAATAGGTTTCTTCCAAATTTCCAATGCCTAGAGAAGGATTTACTATCAGTAGAGCAAGACAGAAACAAAGTTTGTATTGTCACATTCTGCTTGCATTTTCATGGAAATTGCAGAAAGTAAAGGACAGCTGGCGAGTTGTGAACCATCGAGATATCATTCCTTCAGTGCCAAGGCTTATGGGTTATTGTCATGTGGCTCAACCTGTCTATCTTACAGCAGGAGATTTACGTGATGCCAGTGTAAGTGCTATTATATTGTAAATTATTTATAAAATTTCTAGTTTCCTTTGAGTGACTTTAAATTATTTATTTTCCTGAAACTTTTTGTTTTGTTACTAAGGGTACCATCTACAAGTTTTATTTAAATCTTAATTATAGATCAGAATTAAAATTAGTGGTTGCTACTGTTTGTTTTGATTGACGGAAGGGTTTTATGCTATAATAGATCACTGAAAATTCAGGGTTACTAATCTGAATTATATTGCCGGTTTTAGTATTTTTTCCCAACTTATCTAAGAAGGTTTGTTCAAAAGGATAATACCCCGTTATACTCCTGGCTCTTAAATGTAAAATTTTATTCATTCCCCAACCCGATTTCAAACCACGATTTTCAACATTGTTTAATGCCCAACCGAATTTACTTTCAACTGCAAATTAAGTCATTTACTTGTAAACAATTATGACTGAAACAGGAGAAGAATTTCTACAACTTCTAATGAGCAGTAGTAAAACACAGTCACACATAAGAATCAGACTTGGAATGTTTTGGTGAAATGACCCAGGCAAAACCCCAACCTTCGGGGAAAACCTGTTCTTGAGAGAGAGAATTTTATTTCTTTATAAAATTAAAGTACAGCAAAACACAGAGATAAACATATCTCCACCACAGTGCTCAGCAAGTTGAATAAATTCAGAAATTTCAGTCAAATTTTTTGCCAACCAGCTGCCTCGAAAAAACGTGCCAAAATGACTGTATGGACTGTCTCGATTTTTGTGCTCATTGATGTACCATATGGAATGTACGAACCTCGATTTATGTGCCCACCTGCTGTACCATACGGATTGTACAGACCTCGATTTTCGTGCCCGCCTGCTGTATAGACTACCTCAAATTTTTTGCACAAAAAACTTTATGGGCTGCCTCGAAATTCGTGCCCAGCCTTCCCTCAAATTTTTTGTCACTGTTGTAAGGAACAACAATTAATGCTTCTGTACGAACTTGGAAAAACATGCCCACTGCATGCTGTACGGAAATGTATTTATGTTGCAGTCATAGTTTTAAAAATCGTTGAAACCGGAACCGGAACCGGCCGGTTCACCGGTTCGGAACCAAACCGGGTTAAACCGGGTTAAAAATGAATAAAAAATNCTTTACTGCCGATGCCATCAGTTCATACAGGTGTAGATGCTGAGACTGAGAGAGCATTGCCAGGCATGGCAGGCACTAGCCGATCAGGACCTCGTACTTATAGTTGTCGACGACGTCGACATTCAGCCAGTACTACTACTTCATTAGCAGATGACTTTGATCCTGAGGAGCCTGAGACTGAGCCAGATCATGATGCATTTGCTAGTCCTTCTAGTTCTTCTTCTAGTTCTAGTTCTAGCAGTGGTGCTGAGTTTGATGATGATCATTGATGATGTATTATCATTTATGTAGTTGATTATGTTACATGTAGCATGTTTTTTGGACTCTCCAGGCCATATAGCCTTTACTATATAGGGCCTAGCCGCCTAGGACTCATGGATTATGTATTTTGTTCTAGTATCCTAGATATGTTACATGTATTATCATTTATGTATTGCACAGAGTACAGTCACAGACTTCAGATTACAGTGCACTTTGTACCATTTTGATATATTGACTCTTATATGGTATATACATGAGTAGATTTTGGTTAATTTGTCTTCAATGCCTTGGAATCATGTATTATAATCTTGAAAATGTTGTTTTCCTTTAAAATTTAAGTATTTGATGTATTTTTTAGCAAACCAATTCATTAAATTCAAATCGGCCGATTTATGACCGATTCATTACCGATTCCGATTCCGATTCCGAGTTGACCCTCGACCGATTCCGATTCCGAGTTGACCCTCGACCGATTCCGAGTCCGATTCCGATTTTTAAAACTATGGTTGCAGTACGTTCTGTTACCACCTAAGTTGTACTTGGCGGATTTTTCAAGCGAGCCGGTGAAGTGGAACAAGTATACGTGTTCATTCTTCAGAGTTCAGAAGTCTTCCAGGCTTTTTCTGGGAGTCCGTTTGGATTTTTTATGTAACGCATGTTCATACCCCCTTGGGGAAAATTGTAAAAAATGTCCTAGCATTTAATTTTTTATTAAGGCTCGGCTTCCCGGACTTGAGCATCAAGCCGACTAGCCTAGAGTGTTTTTTCCCTTGGTTATTATTGGTTGTTGAACAAACAACTAATAATTTGTGAGTTTTTCACTCACACCGTGATCACACCTCCAAAGCTGGGGTAGTCATCTTGGTGTTTCAGCCTTGGGAGGTTATTAGAGCCTTCTTGTTAGTGTTTTTCAACATGTTAGGCATTCATATTGAGTCGTATGGACATGTACTAGGTCCCCCTTGAGTTTAGTTGGATTCCGAGAAAAATATAATTTCTCTGTTTTTAAAGCCATTTTTTAATGGCTTAATTAAAAAATTTCAAAATGTGATAAAGGTCAGATCTAGAGTTCGTTTCTGACACGGGGATGCTTGTTTTGACACACAGAGCATACTTTTTACCCTAAGGACCACTTTCCACTTCAGTCGGGTAGCAGGAACACCCCGTGAGGCAGTATTTGGCTAAAAATGCATTAAGATGGCATTTTAATGCTAAATTTGGACATATTGGCACTAAGGGACAAATTTGAATAAGTCAAAATTCAATTTTTTTTATATTAAAATGACATGGCAAAGGGGTCCCATGAAGGAAGCGATTTATTCATCCACTCAAAGGCATCATAAATTGGGTTTTAAAGTAAGGTAATAAGTCAAATAAAGGGTGACGTCAACATAAGGAGGAGCTCATGCTAGCATTGTTTGGAAGGCATGCGCTAGCACTAAAGATGTGGACCCCCATTCACATCACATTAGAACCATTGTTTATTTTAAAATCCACCATACTTTGGTTTGATTTGGAAGTGGCGAGTGAAGTTTGGTTGGTGACTCCAATTCTTCGTGGAGAGAGCTCAAGCATGGATATTGGTTGCGCTAACCAAGGGTGGACCCCTTTGTTATCCACGCTAGCATTAAAACCTTGAGTTATATTCTTTATCACGCATGGGTATTTTGTTGATGAGGTAGCGATAGTATGTAGTATTGTGACGTCAATTACAAATTGGTTATCACGCTAACCATGCTATGGTGACGCTAACCAAAGAGTGGACGCTCTTCATGAGGGAGTCGAAACTTTGTTTTCGTTTAATTTATTGCCATACGTCAAACGTTTGGTAAGTAACAAGTATTTTTTTCTGTGCTCACGACTGTACAATCGCGTGAGGGGTTGGTGAGTGCATGCAGTGGCCTGCGATGAGTTGGTTGTTTGGTTGGTGGAGTGAGGTAGAGGTGGCACCTCCTCCATACCAACAGTCTAGTTAAACTAATAATCACCCCACCGATTTTTCTGATTGGTTTAGTTCAGCTCATCTCAACTCAGTTACACTCCGGGTTGATCTTCAGTATTGATGAGGCCCCCCTGGGTATCTCTTTTCCTATTTAAGCAGGTCACCTCTCCATTGTTAAGGATCAAAAGGTGGAACCTCTGCTTGTATACATTGTAATAGTTTTCTTGAGTATTGTGAATAAAAGGCTTTGGAGGCAATTTCTGTGTGGGATCTATGGATGTTTGGATGGAGTTTACTCTACATTAGTGAGGTAGCCTGTATTTGTTTTCATGCTTGCATATGTTTGGGATTAACCCGCTTTGAGAAGGAAATGGTATTTTTGTAAAGATAAAAGGTAATTCTTGATAGGCTACTCTTTTACTGCAAGTCTAAGAAGACTATTTGATATATGTATGATTTCATGTTTGGATCTGCATTGTTGTTATGGTTTGTTTTTGGTTTACACAGTTATTTTTTAATCCCCATTGCTAGTGTTGAGAATCTTTTGCAGGAAGCTAAAGCTGGAGTATTGATGAGTGAATGTGCTCTACCTTTCCTTTAGTAAATTGGAAAATAAGATTTGTCCCTCTGATTTCACCAAAGAGGCGTTTTCTCTCCTTTATTTCTTGCTCTACTCTGGGTTCTTTAACTTTTGATACACATCTTTCTTAAAAGTTTATTTCAGTTTCAAACGTTTCCATATTAGATCTAGCATCTATGGTTATATTAAAGGTAGATTTAATGTCTAAAAGTTTGTATTTTTAGTCCGCTTCAAAGGTACATTTAAAATTCTAGATCTAGTTACATTTCTCTTTTTTCCGCAAGTTTAAAATTTTGAAAATTAAAAAAGCTTGTTGAAGGAGTTTTGTGCATTTTAAAGTTTTATCTAGCATTTTAGTGCTTGAGATTTGCTTGACATTCTTTTCAAGAGGCAAGAAAAGATGCTAAGAAGGCAAGCTTTCTAGCTTGCCTTACTTAGTTGTTTCCTTTTTTATAGTCAGTTGTTACTTAGAATTGTTTTTGTAATTTTTGTATGTTGTCCAAAGACACTTCCAAAGTGTTTTTGGGCATCTTTCACTGACATTAGCTTGCTAGTTTTTAACAGGCCCATCAAAAAAGAGTAGGAAACTCTACCCGAAAATACCTTTTTTAGACATCCAGAGCTCCCAGGAGGCTTTCCCCTTAGGTGGGCTTATTTTCCTTGTATTTTGTAAGCCTTTGCATCCCAGATAACAAGGACCAAAAAGCATTTTTGCTGAAGCATTTTAACCGATTAATAAAAATAGGTTTGAGTAGGCTCGTTAGAGCTCGCTCCCCACCCCCCTTAGGGGGATTTGTGTCGATGCCCCTTTCTTATGATTTCCAGTTTTAGTTAGTTTTTTCTTTATTTCCAATTTAGTTGTTTATTTGATCAAGGAAGTAAAAGAAATACTTACCCCACGCTCTCCCGAGTACCCCAAAAGGGTGATAGAGATTCGTGGTAGGATTATTTAGAAAATATTTCTTTTATTTATTTGTTCTTAATTTTTTTTAAATCAATCTGACCGTTGCTTTCTCGAGTACCCGAAAGGTGAGAGAGACTCTTCGGTCGTCATCTAAACAACTTATTGTTACGTCTCTAATAAAATAAACCAAGACTCATTCCCCGTATGCTCTACACCATTGCAGCTCGTCTGATCAGTTGGTTGTATCAAAAAGGGATACAAGGTACTAGATTTAATAGGAAAATCCACACAAGTGATTTTCTCGAGAACTCAGGAGGTTGCAAAGGGTAACTACTATAGAGTCAATGGGCTACTCCAAGCAAGTTCATCCTTGCCCTGTTGGACACTTGGTATTACCGCTTTAGCACTCAGTTCGAAAGGACTTGACTTGTTGGGCCAAACCCACAATTAAACCATGTCCTTATTACCCATTAATAATTTTAAAACTGACCAACGAGACAATTGCAATACTTACACGACACAACAACACTCCACTTTTACAAACACTCCATATTCATTGGCACTGGTCTGTTTTACTTTCAATGCTTAGTCAATTATTACGAAATGTCATGAATGGTGCTTACATTGTCATATGTTGTTGATGTGATCTCTTTCTTGCAATAGTCTGTTTTGTTATTTTATCCATTTCATATTAACTCCTAGAATTAATTATTTCTCTCGTAGAGTTAAAACCTTAGATTTTACTTTTCATTAGGGTCTGCCCCCGTTGGCTTCGCTAGGAGTTAGCCTAGACGGAGGAGCCGAGTATCAGGTGACAACACTTGGCTCGAGCTTGCCCCCAAGGTCGCACCCAGTGGCTTGAAGATTTATGCCACGTTACCTGAGGTGTGAATCAGGCGGCAACATTTTGGCGTCGTTGCTGGGGATAAATCTTTTTATTCTCGAAATACGACTTTGTTTTCCACTTTTTGTTTTTGCTTTGTTTGATGAATGTTTAGAGTAGATCTTTACTTTTCAATTGGTGACTCCACTAACATTTTTTCTCTTATAAATTTACAAAGAAAAGCAAAACAATATTTTTTGTGAGAGTGTTTAAATGCATATTTTTCTTCTCACTTGGCGACTCCATTGAAGGGATAAAACCCTGTGATTTCAAAAAACTTGTGAAGATTTGGTGTGTGTAGATGAGCACATGCGACACCTTGAGATTTTTTTCAAATCTCATCAATTGACAGCTCCACCTGTTCAATATAAAGTTCCATGGTTATATCAAGTGCACTTTGTTGATTTTTGATATGGATGAACTAAAGGAGCAATGTGGTGCTCAGATGGTGGATTTTTTTCATCCCATCGATTTCTCAAACATCCCAGGTTTTCCTAACTTTGGTCATGGTGTGGGGAATATATATAAATGGCTTCCAGTCTTTCATTGAAATTATGGTGATTCAACCATCTAGCATGTTAAATCTTTCCTTCAGTTGATGGCCGACTCCAATGTGCTTTATGAGGACAATATGATGGAAATGTTTGCTAGTACTTTTCAGGATGAGGCTTGTTGTTGGTTCTATTAGGACCTTCCTAATAAGTGTATAAACTCATTTCCAAGCTTCCTTTGGATGTTTTTAGAGTAGTGGCATGATGGTAGGGGTAGTATGAATGGTTTGGAAATATTCCTTGAAAAGATCTTTACCTTCTACCTATCTGGGACAGAGTATCATACTGAAACATATGATGGACCCTTTGCTATGATAGAAAGTGTTGAGGACTTGGAATTACTTCTAGAACATTTAAGTGAAGAAGAGGTCCATGATAATCCCATTGAAGAACTTCCTCATGTTGTCATAGACAACGTCGAATGTGTGGAAATCCCTCTAATTTATTTTAGAAAGGAGGAGATTAAGCGGCTTATTAAAGAATATGATGCCTCTCTCAATACACAGAAGGATTCTGAAAATGGGCTAAATCTAATTGAAGAAGTTTATGGAGAAACCTCATATGAAGATGTTGAAAACGATCCTCATGTCATATTTACAGAAAATAATGAAGATGTTGAAAACCATCCTCATGTCACATCAATAGAAAATATGGAGGATGTGGATAAGCTAGAGGAACCCATTGAGCAGGATATCCCAAGCGACTCCATTGAAGATATTGATGAAGGTCCCTTGATTGAAGATATTATTGAAGTTCCTCATCACTGTGCCATGATAGAAACCTGCTGAAGACTTGAAATATCCTCAGGATTGTTTCAGCGAGGATGATCACATGTGTATTCCAGATTTACCTCAAGAAGAAACCATCACAGAAACTTGTAAAGATAATTATGATGAGGTCGATATGGTGTATGGTGACACTCCTCGATGTTCTCTCATGGTGATGAGAGTTTGGAAAGTTCATTCCCTTGTAACATTTTTGAAACCAGATATTTTGAAGAAGAATATTGTGAACATGAGGATGAGTGTATCCATGAATGTGATGCTGTGGATAAGGATTCCCCCATATTTGACAAAGGTATGGATGATGATTATTGGACATACATTAAGAAGCCCATTTTTGATGTATCGAGAGAAGGGAGTGTCGATTTGGAGACCTTTGGAGATCTTGGTATGGAAGAGGATCATGTGGAGTTCTCATATGATCCTTCAAAATCACACACAAATGCTAGTAGTAAAGACCTGGGAAAGTAGTGGATTGAAGAGTCAGATTCAATTCAGTCGATGGATTGTGAGTCTCAGCCTACATCTTCACATTCAGAGTTTCCTCATGATTTGGAACATCCCGGGGCTTACATAGAGAGTTATCAACCGATAATCCCTTTTGATATGTATGATGGAGTTGTTGATCTTCCTCATCATATAGATATCTACATTAGCCCTATCGAGGTTTGGATAGAAGAAGCCTGCAGGAGCACATGTCACTTTGGGAGGCAGTTTGATGAAGTTCTACATGCCTATGATTTCTCGTCCAGCCTGCTCCTCCTGAATATTGGCGCAGGTTTGCATTTTCTATTAAAAATGTTCTTGTTTTGGCTGGTAACCAAACACAAGAGAAAGATTTTAAATTTTGATCAAATTCTAAGGTGGTTGCATTGGATTTTTCATTTTACTTAACATTGTGATTATGATATGTTTAGAGTACGAAAATAAGCTCATTAAAGTGAGCATTTACTTTTTGCATTTCTTTTTTGTACTTAGAAATAAATAACCTTTTATTTTGTTAAAGTTTTTGTTTTCCACATTCTTGAATAAATGCAACTTATGATTCAGCTGGTTTTTTTTATATAAAACTTGTGCAACTAAGGTTGTCTTGTCAAGTTGAGATGTTTTTGCAGGTTATATGAACCAGAGATTCTGGTGTTCTCGTATCATCTCCTTGCCCCATGACCAGATCGAGCACACGTCCCACCGTTGGAGCCAAATGTTACCACCTAAGTTGTACTTGGTGGATTTTTCAAGCGAGCCGATGAAGTGGAACAAGTATACTTGTTCATTCTTAAGAGTTCAAAAGTTTGCCAGGCTTTTTCTAGAAGTCTATTTGGATTTTTTTTGTAACACATGTTAATAATCCCTTGGGGAAAATTGTAAAAAATGTCCTAGCATTTAATTTTTTATAAAAGGCTCAGCTTACTGGACTTGAGCATCAAGCCGACTAGCCCAGAGTGCTTTTTCCCTTGGTTATTATTGGTTGTTGAACAAATGACTATTAATTTCTGAGTTTTTCACTCACACCTCCAAAGTTGGGGTAGTCATCTTGGTGTTTCGTCCTTAGGAGGTTATTAGAGCCTTCGTGTCAATGTTTTCTAACATGCTAGGCATTCAAATTGAGTCGTATGGACATGTACTAGGTCTCCCTAGAGTTACGTTGGATTCCGAGAAAAATAAATTTTCTCTGTTTTTTAAGCCATTTTTTAATGGTTAAATTAAAAAATTTCAAAATGCGATAAAGGTCATATACGGAGTCCGTTTCTGACATGGGGATGCTCGTTTTGACACTCAGAGCATACTCTTTACCCGAGGGACCACTTTTTACTTCATTCGGGCAGTCGGAACACCCTGTGAGGCAATATTTGGCTAAAAATGCATTAAGATGGCATTTTAATGCTAAATTTGGACATATTGGCACTAAAGGACAAATTTGAATAAGTCAAAATTCAATTTGTTTTATATTAAAATGGCATGGCAAAGGGGTCCCATGAAGGAACCGATTTATTCATCCACGCAAAGGCATCATAAGTTGGGTTTTAAAGTAAGGTAATAAATCAAATAAAGGGTGCGTCAACATAAGGAGGGGCTCACGCTAGCATTGTTTGGAAGGCATGTGCTAGCACTAAAGATGTGGACCCCCATTCACATCACATTAGAACCATTGTTTATTCTATAATCCACCATACTTTGGTTTGATTTGGAAGTAGCGAGTGAATTTTGGTTGGTGACGTCAACACTTTGTTGAGAGAGCTCACGCATGTATATCACATATATAGTAGCCAGGCTACCATATCTATATTTCAGATTCTAGTACATTTTTTCAGCCAGTTCCCCTACATATGAGATGCTGAGATGAGCATCTATGATGGATCATGATTTGATTGATGGACTATAGTACTCTCCCATGCCATGATTGAGTCTCGGGATACTCAGATTTGAGGACTGATGTAGTCATTTTAGCCATTTGCAGAGCAGTTATTGATGCCCAGAGTTGTATCAGTGTTTTCTCATTGGAATGATGTTGGTTCAGATGGATTGTTTGCATGTTTATGACTCAGCATATATATCTTGTGTTATAGCTATTATTGCTCTTATACTCATTCTTGTGACATGTATTAGCATTTAGTGTCATGATCTGGCGGTCATATAAATATGTGGACTTGGATGTATTTTTATTATGTATTGATGTACCTACTCAGACCTGGAAGTTCTTGATACTCATTGGTTTTACCCTCTTTAGGGACAATAGAGGTAGTCATTCTCACCATACGTTGGCTTGCTAGTGTTGGTTTCATTATTCATTGTCTACACCCATCCATTACCTTCCAGTTATGTTCTCAACCCGACCTACTACTTGACTTATCGAATGGAGGTCCTTTCCCCATTAGAGCTTTTGTTGGACAAGCCTCCCTGTTATTTGTGTCTCGGCTCTGAGTTGCCTAAGTTGTGTTGGCTAACCTGAAACAGGTAGCGCTGCCATCAATACAGTGTATTTGGAAATGAAATGAATATCTTATGAAAAAGCCCATTCATGAAAAGTAGTGTTTTTTAAACATACATGAATGCAAGGCTAGCCTAATGAAATTGGCTTTGAAGTACAATGAAAAGAATATCTTAATACATTCATGAAAAGTAGTGTTTTTCAACATATATGAATGCATAAAGCCTAAATAATAAAAATCCGTGCAATAAAAACATGGACCAAGGCTATGGAAAATCAAAGGCTGAAATAAGCAATGGTTCCTAAAGTTATATGTAAGGGTTGTTGCCCTAACTTGTATTGAGTTGGATTGTGAGCATTTGTCAAGGTGAATAAGCACCTCTGAAGTAACTCACCCATTTGTGAGACACTGCCATCTCCTTTGTTGTTGCTTGTCTATTATATGCTAGAGTGAGTATCTCATTCTCATATCCGAAATGTCACAATGTCAAGTTGGTTGTCACCCTTTGGCCTAGCCTTGTGAATTTTAGCCCTCACCCTTCACTAGCAAATTTATTACAACTATGAAGTGAGTATGGTCTTGAATGTCTGGTCTGGGTTATAGTTAATAAATGAAATCCTCTATATTTGGTTGATAGATCGCCAGTGAAATGATTACTACTTGTTATAAGTGTTATTTTGAATGATTTGTAGAGCATGTCTTGACCTATGAACACTTGTAGCAGATGGATGCTAGCCTGAGTTATATTGCTGGTTATATGGTCATTTGCAGAGTATTATTTTGTCTATCTGGATATTGTAGATGATCATGCAGAGACCTGGAGGGGGTATGAGTATACACCTTAGATGGATTTGGACTCTCTGAGTCCAGTGGGACGACTTGTTTTTAGTTTCGGGTACTTGTAGAGATGATTAGGCTCAGTTTACCCTTCTGGTGCAGTTTTACTATACTGGATGGCTTGTCTGAGCAGGGAGATATTTTTCTTGGATCTCCTAGGGCGCTGTAGGAGGCATGGGGGGTCTAGCCACTTGTTTGTACCATATTACCCTCGACCCAGGGAGCCTGGTGGGCTCAGTTGGATAACGCAAGCACCCTAGGAGGTCGTTTTTGGCATGTCACGTTTCCCGAGGCAGAAAAAAATAATTAAAATGGCTACTGAAGAATTCGATTTGGGCTACTGAGGCAAGGAAATGGCATGGGATGAGTTTTGATGATGAGGGTGATGTCTTCCACTTCTTCTCTAGCAGTTGCAGCACTTGGATGGGACCACATCTATTTTTCGAGCATATTATATTATTTTATGGAACTTTTGGAGGCTCATGATTTCCTCAAGGAGGCACAATTTCATAGTTAAAAAATTATACTGTTTTTATTGTGCCATGGGGACACCTAAAGAGAGTTAGTTAAAAATCCCTGGACCCACCATGTGCTTCATTTATTTTTTGTTGAGTGGGATCCTCTCTCCTAGGGTGATTTAGTCCACTTTTATATTATATTATGGTATTGATCCATGTATTGTATGTTGAGCTCATCTCAACCGTTGATTAGAACATTTGTATCTTTTAATCTTAGCCACTCATTTGAAAAGTGGTTAAGATTTTGGTTCTCTCATTCCTATTTAAAGGAGAGACCTTCTCATTTGTAAAGGGTCTTTGGCTCTTGGATCTGGATAATAGAAAACTATGCTTGTGGAAATTTTTTGGATCTCCTCTGTATCTGGTGTTCTTAGATGGTGATTGGAAAATCTATTTCTTCCTAGCATTTGAGTATTTGTTGTGAGATGTATATTCTTTTTCGGGAAACATTGTCTTGTCTACAGGAGGGTGACTTCAACTTGGGCGTTTTTGCAGTGGTTCCTCAACTCGCTTGGCTTGGATGCGTTTTGTATCAGAGGGTTTTTATTAGCATCAATGCGATCTATGATTTCATCTTGCTATTTTTTTGTAGCATTCGTTCTTTTCTCACGACGCGGCAAATCTGATATGGTTGACGTTTGTTGTGCAGGAGAGGGCGTAGTGGCTTCTTTGGGCAAAAAGTTGGACATAGAACTTCATCAAATCTTCTCAAATTGATCGGGATAGCATAGATCATCACTATCAAGGCATCTACAAGGTTTTCCAGGTAAGATCTACAGGTTAGTATTTCTTTTCTAGATCTCAATCCATTGTCATCTTCATTTTATGTTAAAACCCTAACTATTAAAAAAATAAAAAAATATTATGGCTCAAACCGCTTGAGTTCTCGGCAAACCATTTCTGGGTTTGTTAGATCGGGTCAAATCCTAAGTGGGTCTTCAAAAACATTTTGCTAAAATTGCTTCATTTGGCCCAAATCCTAAGGAACTGTTCTCTAAACCCTAGTGCTATCCTTTAGGTTGCCTTTTTCTCTAGCGATTTGATCTTTTCTGGCAAACCATTTCTAGGTTCTGTAGATCGGGTCAAACCCTAAGTGGGTCTTCAAAAACATTTTGCTAAAATTGCTTCATTTGGCCCAAATCCCAAGGCACTGTTCTCTAAACCCTAGCACTATCCTTTAGGTTTCCTTCTTCTCTAGCGATTTGATCTTTTTCGGCAAACCATTTCTGGGTTTTGTAGATCGGGTCCAACCCTAAGTGATTCTTTTTCAATGTTGGGCTAAAAATGACTCCATTGGCCCAGATCCTAAGGCACTGATCTTCAAACCCTAGCGCTACCCCTCATGTTGCCTTTTTCTCCTGCGTTTTGACCTTTTCCATGTGGCTTGAATGCTTTGACATTGTCATACCTTCCTTCGAGTCTACTCGTTGGTACTAGGTAGCCCCAATCCCATTCTCACCTGTTCTGCATGGGTCACGTTTCCCAAGGCAGTGGATATCTTCACCTCTTGCTAGTACCTTAACCCCAAGATCTAGTATTTATCTCATAGGTCACCTGTGTCCCAGCCTGGATCAAATCTCACATCTCCTAAACCCTAATCCAAAGCCTTGGTTCACCTAGTGACGTCATCCATAGATCTAGGGTTTCCATCACCTTACACCTTACGTACCTCAAGCCCACTTGATCTGATCTGGTGTCTAGGTTTGATCTCTCCTGTTGGGAGTAGATCTCGGTCTCCCCCATTGTTGTCTTGGGCTAAGATAACATAAAGTGAAGACTGCCTCGATTAGCATGACAACCATCCATTTGGGAGTCGAGGCAATTTTGGTTCCACCTCCTTAGTTGCTTGTCCCTCTACCATCCATCCTGGATCCATCTCACATAGGCAACTACAAAGTTGGTGATAACAAGATGTATAAGAAATACTTACTCCACGCTCTCTTGAGTAGCCTGAAAGGGTGAAAGAGATTCGTGGTAAGATTAATTACAAAATATTGCTTTTATTTATTTGTTCTTAATTTTTTTAAATCAATCTGATCGTTGCTTTCCCGAGTACCCGAAAGGTGAAAGAGACTCTTCGATTGTCATCTAAACAACTCATTGTTACGTCTCTAATAAAATAAACCAAGACTCCTTCCCTATATGCTCTACATTGTTGCAGTGTGTCTGATCAATTGGTTGTATCAGAAAGGGATACAAGTTACTAGATTTAATAGGAAAATCCACACAAGTAATTTTCTCGAGAACTCAGGAGGTTGCAAAGGGTAACTATTATAGAGTCAAGGGGTTACTCCAAGCAGGTTCATCCTCGCCCCATTGGACACTTGGTATTACCACTTTAGCACTCGGTGCAAAGGGACTTGACTTGTTGGGCCAAACCAACAATTAACCCACGCCCTTAATTACTCATTAATAATTTTAAAACTAACCAACGAGACAACTGTAATACTTACACGACACAACAACACTCCATATTCATCGGCACTCGTCTGTTTTACTTGTAATGCTTAAATCAATTATTATGAAATGTCGTGAATGGTGCTTACACTGTCATACGCTGTTGATGTGATCTCTCTCTTGGAATAGTCCGTTGTGTTATTTTATCCATTTCATATTAACTCCTAGAATTAATTATTTCTCTCGTAGAGTAAAAACCCTAGATTTTACTTTTCATTAGGGTCTGTTGCCGCCTAATACGCACTTTATGACAGGGGGAAGTCTCCAACCCGCTTTGTGTGTCCTTGGGGGCAAGTTAGAGCTGGGGACCACTGTCACCACAGTCTACCAACTCCTCTGTTTAGGCCAAATCCCAACGGAGCCAAGGGGGGTAGTCCCTATAGGAAGGTTTATTAACAATTTAGCTAAAGGGATTTTATTTGATTAAAGTTACAAGGTTACAAGATCAGTGCCTAGATTAAATGGAGTCTAAGCTAAGCAAGATCTACAATATTAACAATATGAACACTGTAAATGAATTACACAATATGAACAAGTGCTAAAGAATGGTTAAACAAATATACAATGATACCTGAAAGGAAACAAGATATACACCGGATGAACAAGTTATTATGCTAAAGATCAAACGACAGATTGCTTTCAAGTTACAAGATTAAACAATGTTTTACTCAAGCGTGCCACAGTACTTTAAAGGTATTATACTTGAAAGTACAAGGTACTGAAATGAAATTGAGATGCTTGCAAGATGTACTTGTAAAATGAAAGCCTTGAAAAGTAAGGACTTTGAAGCAAATACTGAAACAAGAATGTGGGTAAGACATTTTGCAATGTCTCTTTGTTCTTTTTAATAAATTTTAAGGGGGTCTTAGTGTTCAGTTAAGTCTTCGAGCCAGTGGTGTGACTACCCCAATCTAGTCTCTCTCAAGTCAAAGAAGGAGTGTTGGGCTCTCAACAAGGTGGAAACAATTCCACTCGTAGATCCACAGGTGAAACCCTAATGCCCCAGTGCTCAACAAGGAGGACGTAGAACGCCTAGAGACCCCCACGGTCTTCTACTCCAACTAGCTTTTGAGGTCATTGTTTTTAATCAACCAGAAAAACAGCAAGATGGATGCCTATTTAACTAGACCCCCAAACCCCTCCGTTTTTCATACCCTTGATCCGAGTTCCCTAAAGGGAGATAACGGAGGGAAAATGATACATGGACGGATGTTAAGTTGTTTATTACTCTTTGCAAAATTTAAATGAAAGGAAGTAAATTACAGAAATAAACTAACCCACAAGCCTCTAACCGAGCTTTGTGCCACAAGGCACGATGCCGATATCTTCAGGTACTTGGAGCAACTAAACTATAGAACATAAAGCAAAACTAATCTAGATGTGTGTTTGAAAAAGAAATGCTCAAAATAAACTAAGCTAAACCAAGAATGCTAACCACACAACAATCTCCTTAAAGGAGAAGGTGGGTAAAACTGAAAATCTAGATCTATTTGAAAAGGAAAAACAACAACTAGTGATCTACTTCCTACTCTAATTCCTAATCTATTTACATATAGATTACAAATGCTATATAAAATTTTGGAGAATATCCCAAGAGAACTTCTCTTTGGAGTTTACAAATATCACAAAAGAAGAGAGAAAGGTGAGAGTTTGAACCGCTTTTGGAACCAGTTGAAGGTTGAGGTATTTTTGGGCTAATTTGGGTAGCACCTCTCCTTTAACTGTGTAAAACTTGTCACAAACTAGTAAGCAAAACTTGCTGGAAATCACAGAAAACTCAAAGAAATTATCAGAAAAAAGTTAGTCCAAAAAATCACTAATTTAGGGCAAAAATATGATTGGAAAAAATGACTGAAATGTGATGTTTAGAGGGCTAAAAACTAAGTTTCCAGCCCCACCTAAATGTTACTAAATATCAGATCTGAAATGTTTAATTAAAATACTAAATATTTAGGCCCTAAAAATGGTGTTTTTACCAGTATACAATGGTAGAAACCCTAGATCTAGAACCCCCAAAAATATAGATCTAAAAACAAGAAAGCCTTGGAGGAGCCCTTCTTAGCTTTAGATCCCTGCAAAACAAGTCTATTAGAGCTGCAACAAGCAAGCAAAGAGATGAGCACAAAAATAAATCCTACAAAATACTTTGTAGAATCTTACTAATCTACTCACAAATGAAGATAAAAGTACTTCTACCTACAAGTCGCTCCACAAAATACTTTGTGGAGAGCTTCCAAGCTAAACAAGTGCGACAATAATTGATAAATCTACAAGGTTACCTCACTAATCCAAGAATGAAATGAGATAGATCCACATCAACAATTTGCCTCCAAAGCTTTCTTTTATTAAGCCCAACTAGGGCAAGATTCAATACAACCATAGCAAGAGGCATGAGCCAAATGCTTGAGAAAATATGAGAAGAGAAGAGAGAAAGATTTCAGCAGCATGACCTTAGCATGAGAATCCATGAATAATGAAGGAGGGGAGACCTTCTTTTATAGTTGAGAAGATCCCAAACCCACTCCTAAATGAATGGTCCAAAACATAGATCTCTCCTCCACCCTTAGATCTAGGTTTGTTGACTTTGCAATCCATCCACCAATTATAAGCAAGGGGGCCTCTTCAAATCAATGGTCAAAAAGATAGATCCATGTCACAATGAAGCTTAACCCTTAGATCTAGGGTTTCCACGACTCAAGTGGGGCTTCCTTTGACTCAAATTTTAATTTTTCCTAATTTTTATTTTTTATCTTTTATTTTTTATTTTTTATCTTTTATTTTTTATATTGTATTTTTTATTTTTTATTTTTTTATCTTTTATTTGGGGCCTCCTTTGACTCAAATTTTGATTTTTGATTTTTTGATTTTTATATTTATTTTATCTTTTATTTTTGGAAAATCAAGAAGGGCGCTCCACTTACGAGATCTTCAAAAATTTATTTTGACCATGGGGGGCGGGAGGGGGAGGGTTATTTAAAAATAAAATTTGACTATGCTTAGCCACCTCGCAAACTTAATTACCATGGTTTTATTTGATTTTTTCCTTCAAAATCAAATAATTTAATTTTTCACCTTAGGAAATTAAATTAATTTCCTAGAAGAAAAATACCTTGTCTTAACCAAAATTGGTCTAACTTCCTAACCCCTTGTCAGAATGACATGGGACTTGAACCAATGGCTTAGGGGGTGTCATAGCATTTTCATTTGCATTCATAGCCCCTATTACAAAATGCCAAGGTTCAAGAGATTACATTATTTCATCAAAACCCAATTAATTAATCACCAAATGGTGAAGTTAATTAATTAGGAAAAATAAAAAAATTAAAATTAAAATCCTAACGAAATTCCGCAAGACTACAAGATATGGCTGGCATGGTCATGGAAAACAACTTGAAACCTTAGCCACCTCATGGGCTTATTTATCAAAACACCAATTCACCACTTTAACAAAAAAAATACCTTGTCTTAACCAAAATTGGTTTAACTTCCTAACCCCTTGTCAGAATGGCATGGGACTTGAACCAATGGCTTAGGGGGTGTCATAGCATTTTCATTTGCATTCATAGTCCCTATTACAAAATGCCAAGGTTCAAGAGATTACATTATTTCATCAAAACCCAATTAATTAATCACCAAATGGTGAAGTTAATTAGGTTAGAAAAAATAAAAAAGTTAAAATTAAAATCCTACTGAAATTCTGGAAGACTACATGATATGGTTGGCATGGTCATGGACAACAACTTGAAACTTTAGCCACCTCATGGGCTTATTTATCAAAACGCCAATTCACCACTTTGGAGGATTGGTGAGTGAAAAACCCAACCAATTAAAATTGTTAATTAACAAAATTAATTGGAAAGAGAAAAAAAACACTCGGTGAAGAAGACTTCCTTGATAATAAAGTCCATGGTGACATCCTTAGAGAAATGTTCCATGCTGACATATAAAGTTACATTAATTATCCCACGCAGGGGAGCGGACATTTCGTGTACAAAAGGGGCAGAATTGCCCTTCTGAGTGAAAAATCTTTAGGATTTTTCCATGGTGCAAATTGTACAATATGTACATTTGCAATGTACATGATGTTGCCACCTAGTCGATATAGGTGGGAAACAGGGTCCACCCCCCTTGGCTCCGCTAGGAGTTGGCCTAGACGGAGGAGCTAAGTATCAGGTGATAGCACTTGGATCAAGCTTGCCCCCAAGGTCGCACCCAGTGGCTTAAAGATTTCTGCCACGTTACCCGAGGTGCGAATTAGGCGGCAACACGTTCTTGGGAATCGTGCCCACTGCTGCTCTCTCTTAGTCTGCAATTTCTCTTCTTTCTTTGGTCTCCAAAAGTCATGGATGAAAAAATGATTAGTCTCTCATGCCTTTACTTTCCTTTTTGGTGTCTAAATGAGGAAGCTAAATGGTCATTTAATCCAAGGGCCCCCAATGAATTAGATGGATGGATGAGATTAAATGCACAATTAATTCTCTCCAAAATTAATTTCACTCACCTCACTTGAATTTATCAAAAAGTCACTTTAATCTCTAAAGTGAAAATTAAAACTCATCTCAAGTCATTAATTGCAAGGGTCATGTCATTTTCCCCTTCTAAGTGACTTAGGCAAAAAAATCACTAGGGGAACACTTTCCTAGGTACAAAAATCAACACTCCTCCTTACCGAGGAAGGTGTTCTGCACCACACCCTACTTGTCTCTAGACTCTAAAATGAATGAACTTGCCTTTTCCAAGAGACTTCATTAGGATATCTGCAACTTGCTAATCAGTGGAAATGTACTGGAACTCCACAGCTCCTCTCTAAACATAATCACAGATGAAATGGTACCTGGTCTTAATATGCTTTGACCTGTCGTGAAATACAGGATTCTCAGAGAATTGGATGCAACTCTTATTGTCACAGTAAATCACTATAGGCCTTAGTTCTTGATCATATAAATCGACCAACAACTTGTGAAGCCACAGTGCCTTGCAACTAGCCTGACTGGCTACCATGTAGTCGGGCTCTGCAGAACCCAAAGCAACAAAACTTTGCTTTCGACTGAACCACGATGTTATCACATATATTGTAGCCAGGCTGCCATATTCTATTTTTTAGACACAGTACATTTTTCAGCCAGATTTCTTACATATGAGATGCTGAGATGAGCAGTTTTGATGGATCATTATTATATTAGTGGACTATTGTACTCTCCCATGTTAGGACTAAGTCTCAGGACACTCAGATTTGAGGACCGATGTAGCCATTTATGTCATTATAGAGCAGTCATTGATGCCCAGTTTTATATCTGTTCTTTCTTATTGGACAGATGGTGTCTCAGATGGATTATATCGCATGATTATGACTTGGCATTTTATATTATGTTATAGTTATTATTGCTCTTATATTGATTTTTGTGACATGTATTGACTTGTGGTATCATGATCTGGCGGTCATAATTATATGGACTTGGTTATATCATGTACTATGTATTGCTGTCCTTACTTAGACTTGGAAGTTCTTGATTTATACTCATTGGTTTTACCGTCCTTAAAGAGAATAGAGGTAGTCATTTCCGCCATTGTTCTGGCTTGCTAGTGTTGGCTCCATCAATCATTGTCTTCACCCATCCATTACCTTCCAGTTTAAGTTCTCAACCCGACTGACTTCTTAACTTATGGCATGGAAGATCTTTTTCCTCGCTAGAACTTTTGTTGGACAAGCCTCCCTGTTTATATTGTGTCTCAGCTCTGAGTTGGTGACAAAACTTGCCTTTGGTGAGTTGGATTGTATGCATAAATCATTCTGGTCGGTTGTCTCGATGTTTGGCACTGTGCAGAACTCCCCCTAGTCACTTGAGATGTTGTTGGCTAAAACTGAAAGCTCATGTATTACCTGTATTGGAAAATGTTATGTATGAGCCCATGGAAAATGAAAATGCTAAACCATATATCATAAGAATGAGAGGATCATCTCCAACCATGATGAAATAGAGATTTTGATTAGCCTCACTCTTCTGAAAACGCATAGACAATAAGTAAGAGTCTATCCTGGAATTTCAAGCTCGAGGAGCTTGCTTTAGCTCCTATAAAGCTTTCTTCAGCCTGCAAACATGGCACTCTGTTATGAATCTCAAATCCTTGTGGTTGCTCCACATAAACCTCCTCCTGTATGATTACGTTGAGAAATGCAGTCTGTTATCACATATATAGTAGCTAGGCTACCATATTCTATTTTTCAGACACAGTACATTTTTCAACCAGATCTCTTACATATGAGATGCTGAGATGAGCAGTTTTGACGGATCATTCTTTTATTTGTGGACTATTTACTCTCCCATGTCAGGACTGAGTCTTAGGACACTCAGATTTGAGGACCGATGTAGCCATTTATGTCATTACAAAGCAGTCATTGATGCCCAGTTTTATATCAATTCTTTCTCATTGGACAGATGGTGTCTCAGATGGATTATATTGCATGATTATGACTCCACATTTTATATTGTGTTATGGTTATTATTGCTCTTATACTGATTTTTGTGACATGTATTAACTTGTGGTATCATGATTTGGCGGTCATAATTATATGGACTTGGTTGTATCTTGTACTATGTATTGATGTCCTTACTTAGACTTGGAAGTTCCTGATCTATACTCATTGGTTTTACCCTCCTTAGGGAGAATAGAGGTAGTCATTCTCACCATTGTTTTGGCTTGCTAGTGTTGGCTCCATCATTCATTCTCTTCACCCATCCATTACCTTCCATTTTAGTTTTCAACCCAAATGATTTTTTGACCTATGACATGGAGGACCTTTTTTCCCGCTAGAACTTTTGTTGGACAAGCCTCCCTGTTTATATTGTGTCTCGACTTTGAGTTGGTGACAAAACTTGCCTTTGGTAAGTTGGATTGTATGCCTAAATCATTATGATCGGTTGTCCTGATGTTTGGCACTGTGCAAAACTCCACCTAGCCACTTGAGATGTTGTTGGCTAAAACTAAAAGTTCATGTACTACCTGTATTGAAAATATTGAATATGCACCCATGGAAAATGAAAATTATAAAACTGTGTTTCTTAACCTATGTAAAGAGGGCAAGAGCAATGAAATGCTAAAATACTCCTTGAAGAGTATAAGAAAAGGTCCAAAAAAGCAATGGTTAAAAATTATGCTATATCCAAATATTGCTGACCTTATAAATATAAATACATCTCGGATGAAAGCTGCAATTAGCTGTGCTTTTAAGCACTGGTGAAGTCCCAAAGGGTCATATAGGCCAAAAAGGCCATGGAATAAAATGATGATCCTAGTGAACTTGGATCAAGCTTGATGCAGTCATGATGCTTAAGTTGAATAAGCACTCTCTAAACAACTCACCCATTTGTGAGGCAGTGCCATTCCTTGTGTTGTTGTTTGTCCGACATTGGTTATAGTGAGTATTCACTTTCCATATCCAAAGAGTCCTGATGTTGAGTAGGAAGTCATCCTTTGCCTTAAGCCTTGTCAATTTCATCCTTCACCCTTCACTAGCAAAATGACTACAGCTATGAAGTGAGTATAGTCCTGAAAGTCTAAGTCTGAGTAATAATAAATAAAGCCTTATGTATGTATTTGTTGATGGACCGCCAGTGAAATGAATGCTACTTGTTGTGATTGTTACTTGAATGAGATGTAGAGCATGTCTTAGCCTTTTAACACTTACAGCAGATGGATGATAGTCTGAGTTATTATTGGTGTCTGATCAGTTACAGATGGTTATATTGTTTATTTGATATGATTGCTGGTCAGATAGAGACCTGTGAGGGGTATGAGTATACACCTTAGATGGATATGGACTCTCTTAGTCTAATGAGACAGTTTATTTCTAGTTCCGGGCACTTGCAGGCATGATCGGGCTCATTCTGCCTTTCCGATGCAGTTTTTCTTCGCAGGTTGATATGTCCGAGCAGGGAGATGTTTTAGTTAGATTTCCTAGGGTGTTGTATGGGCATAGGGGGTGCAGCCACTTGTTTGTACCATACTACCCCCATCCCAGAGAGCCTGGTGGGCTCAGTTTGACAACGTAGGCACCCTAGGAGGCTGTTTTGGCAAGGTCACATTTACCGAGGCAGATTAAAAAATGATTAAATGGCTATTGAAGAAATCGATTTGGGCTACTGAGGCAAGGAAATGACATGGGATGAGGCACAATGATGAGAGTGATGTCCTCCACACCTTCTCCCATAGTTGCAGCGCCTGATTGGGCTCACATCTATTTTTGGGTATTTTTATATTATTTTTTGGAGCTTTTGGGAGGCTCACGATTTCCTCAAGGAGGCACAAAGTCAAAGAATTAAATTATTATATTATTTTATTATGCCATATGGGGACACCCAGAGGAAGTTAGTGAAACACTCCTTGGACCCACCATGTGCTTCATTTATTTCTTGTTGAGTGGGTTACTCTTTTTATGGGTGATTTAGTCCACTTTGGTAAATTATGGTTATATTGATCCATGTATTGTATGTTGAGCTCATCTCAACCATTGATCAGAACATTTCATCTTTTAATCTTAGCCACTCGTTTTGAAAGTGGTTAGGATTCGGTTATGATTGAGGTTCTTTCATTTCTATTTAAAGGAGAGAGCTTCTCATTTGTAAGGGGTCTTTGACTCTTGGATCCGAATAATAGAAAGATTTTGCTGTGGATATTTTCTGGATCTGCTTTGCATCTGATGTTCTGAAATGGTGATTAGATAGTCTTCTGCTTCCTAGCATTGTGGAAATTCATGTGAGATCTATATTTTTCTGCTATCATTGTTTTGTCTACAGGAGGGCGTTTTGGCTTGAGCGTTTTTGCAGGGGGACCTCAACTCGTTCAGTTTTCTTCGTCTTGGATCAGGGGGTTTTCATTAGTTTCATTGTAATCTATGATTACTACTTTTTACTTTCTTGTAGGATTTGGTTTCTTTATCTTGTCTTAGCAAATCTGATATTGTTGACATTTGCTCATGCAGGGTAGGGGGTGCATTGGTGGCTTGGAGCTTACATCTGTCATAGAAATCATTTGGATCTTGTAGAATTGATCGGGATAGCAAAGATCATCACTGTTAAGACTTCTACAAGCATTTCTAGGTACGATCCAACAGGTAACTCTCTTCTCTTTAACAGATCTGAATCCATTGTACCTGCGTTTCTTTTCATTTTTCTGAAAACTCCTAAAATACTAAAAACCTTAAAAAGTACTAAAACTGGAAACCGTCCGATCTTTGGCCAAACCACTTCTAGGTTTCATAGATCGAGCCTCCTCTTCACTAAATCTACTGCAACGCTGGTCAAACTCCTGCTGGTTTGACCTAGATCTGATTTTTAGCCAAAAAACTGCATAAACCCCCATTGAAAATTTGACCTGCTAGGGTTTTGAATTTTTCTGAATTCTGACTTCACAGACAAATAGATCGGTCCCAGGCAGTCCAAATCACCCTCAACGATGTCCAGATTGTTGGCAGTTTCACCTAGATCTGAGTTCTTGACTGAAACAGCCTTGGCGCCCTCACTGAAAACTGGACTTTTCCGAAATTGACTTTTTCTGAAATCTGACAGGCTAGGATGATAGATCAGGGCTTGAGCACTCCAGAACACCCCCAACGCTGAGCTAGTTCCTTCCAGGTTGCCCTAGACCTGAAAAATTGGTTTTCATCCCCCTAACCCCCCTCATCAGATTTTGACTTTTCTAGATCTGATTTTTCTTGAAATTTTCTGATTTGGGTTTGTAGATCAGGCTACCCTGATCCCTTTTCCCCTTCAACGCTAAGTTGATAGCCTCTTGGTGGCTCTAGAGCTACAGATCTGCCTCTCCAAACCCTAGCGCTAGCCCTCCATTGAGCTAGTTTTCCTGTAACCTGAACTTTTCGGGCCAAATCCTTTTCTGGGTCTGTTGTTCGCTGGTTGTCCGCCGATTGCACACCAGCAGCAAAAATCAATTGACAGTTGTCTCCTCACTTGGAAAAGTGGGAGAGGTGTGATTTTGGGGGCAAGCACAAAGCTAGGCAATGTCACCTACTCGTAGCTCCTCTGTTTAGGCTAACTCCTAACAAAGCCAACGGGGGTAGTCCCTAACAAAAAGTTTTATATGGCTCAATGTTTAAGTTAAGTTTTGGATGTTTTGGATGCGGATGGGTGTTGTTTAGGAGTTATTGTGATTTTAAATGATTAATATTAAGGGGATGATGATTAATCAAAGCAGTCCATGTTGCTAACAAGAGATCACACAGATAAGCAAAGATTCCAGACTTATAACTTAAGCATTCAAATATAATTAATTGAAATGGACCATAGACAGTTGATTAAGATAGAAAATTAATCAAATATAACAAAGGACCAGTGTCTTATGGAGTCAAATAAATGCGTGAAATAAAATCTAGGAATTAAGCTAGTGAGTATTAGGTTTTGCAAATGCTCTTGGTAGTTTTTAAGAATTTTAAATGCTCTTGATTAGGGTGTCAACGAAGGTTTGTCAAAGCCGGGAGACTCCTCTAAGTTCCCTCCGTTGAAGACATGTCGGCCCCGCCTAGTATCCCAAGCTGGTATCGCAAAGATTGACCAGCTAGCCGAGAATCTAAGACAGCGGGAGGTTTTGGCGCCTCTACTAGGAAGTACTTTGGAAGAATCCCTACAACGCCAGTGCGTTGGTTACAGGTGTTTAAGTATTATTAAGTTACTCTTATAGGGTTTAAAGATCCAGTGCCGTTTCTGGGTATTCCGATCTGGGATTGGTTAGAGCATACTCCGGCAAGGAGGGAAATGAGTTAATTAGTTAAAAGGGTGTGTGTGTTGAAGATTTTATTAAGTTAATTAATTAGACTCTCCGACAGAGAGCGCTCTTGACCTTGTCTTATGAGGAAGGTTCAAGAGTCTTATGTAATCTAGATGAGACTAATGCAAGGGTGATGCAAATGCTAAAGATGCTCTCCGATAGAGAGTGCTCTTGACTTGTGTTTTTGCAAGTTCAACAGTCTTACTTAAGAGTTAATTGATTAAACAAATGTGAACAAGAAGCAAAGATGAGTTATTAAACTCTCCGACAGATAGCACTCTTGATCCACCTTATGGTGTGATTCGAGAGATTTAAGCAATTAATTTACTTAGAAAGATAAACAATTAAAAATAGAGAAATCAACTTAATTAATGAATTAGATGTGATGGATTAACAATTATTCTAAGAATAAGATGCAAATAATGATGAAGACGAGCAAATCTAACTTAAGCATATAACACAAGTAAACACAACACAAGACTCCCCAAATGGGGGAGGATGAGAGTGGGGACTTAAAAACCCCACTCAAACAAAAGTACTTTATTGAAATTATTACAATTTGCCTTTAAGAATTTAATCCTTGAAAGGGCATTTCAAATAAAAGCATACAACTCTACTATCATTAAAATTTGCTTAAAAAATGAGAATGATTTACTTTTACTTGAAACTTTTCTTGAACTTTGCAAAAAGGGAAAAGAAGAAGTTTGAATGAGAGCAAAAGAGTAAGGCAAAGAAGGCTGAAAGTAAGAAGAAAAGGATAGGAAGAAGGAAGGAAAACAAAGAGAAGGTCAAAGACAAGAAAAGGGAAGAGTAGGGCAACCAACTATGAGTCCAAATGAGTATAAAAAATGATGAAAACGGGGCAGCAATGAAGAAGGAAGATGGCTGTCATAAAAATCAAAAAACAGGACAGCGAACAAAAAGAGGAAGAAAAGGCCAAAAACAAGATGGAAGAAGGCCGAAAAACTAGGGCAAAAAGAGGCAAAAAAGGGGCATAAACTAGGGCACACTAGGGCTGTCCAAAAAGAAGAAAAGGAGTGGTAAAAAGAATAAAACGGGGCAGCGATGAAGAGAAGATAAAAAATGGCAAAACCAAGCAAGGAGGAAAATGCTAGCAAGCAAGAAAAACAAGGGGATCAAGGAGCAAAGAGAGAACTAGAAGAGGGAAGTTTGGTAACCAAGAAAGTATTTGAAATTATGGATGGAACCCAAGAGAGAGAGCTAGACTCCCAGCTTTCTTTTTGTATTTTGAAGAAGATCTTTGTAGGTCTTGCAATGAAAGTGTTAGATTAAAAAGGTTGCTTGAAGCCTGGAATAGAAGCAGCTGAGCTCACACTCTTCTTCAACCTGTGAAGCCTGAAAACACACTACAACTTAACACAAAACGTGAGATCAAAATATATGCTAGTATGCTAAGAAAATTGAATTATGATCAACATTACGTATACACTGATTACTCATGTCCATCAAAATTACTAATCTACTTCGCATAAACAATCAAGTTGAACTACAAATGATTATTCTACTGTGCCAACAATGGCCCTCTTTAGCTAACAAATAAACAATTTAATCTCACATAAGCATTAAGGAAATAGGGGTTAGAGATAATATCACCTCAACCAATTGCAAAGAACTACCACATCCAAGAGCCCATGGACCTCCAAAGTCTGATCTTTATTAACAAATTAAAGCAAATGCTTGATACAATTTTCTGAGAGTAACTTTGCTACAAAAGTCCATCCGAATAAAGCTAAAGGAGCCTCTATTTATACAAAGAGAGAAGGCTAAAACCTTAAAACCAAACTAAAAGTAACACCGGAGTAATTGAATGAGCTTGGCATGATGATTTGGAGTCATTGCTAGTGTTATCTTCAGTCTTTACCTCGATCAAATCATCAAACCAATGAGTGCTTTCCATCTCATCCAATTCGGGAGTTTAGCTGGAGATGACAAATCCGTCAATTGAATATAACTTTATTATTCACTGAATGTTGACTAAAGTTGAGTTATGATAACTCCAATCATCATAAATGCCCATTGAGATGTCATTTAACCTTTTATTTCGCTGAATTTGGATTAATTTGGAGAGTTTTAATTTTCTCCAAAATAATCATTTTTTCCTCGAAAATGACTTTTTTGAGAAAATGAGCGTTATGTGTCCGATTGATGATCTGAAAGTTGGATCTGTCTGGCTAGTTGATCAAGAATGATTTTTGACTTAAGGTTAGAGCCTTCAATCACTGAATTCGGAGTCCGGATGACCGACTTATTACAAATGGGATTTTTCCAATCAATTTATGGAAAAATTAATAAAAAAACTTGGGGAAATAATTAAAAAATTAAAAAATAAATTCTTAACCCGTCCGGTAAAATTTTTTAAACGTCCTATTGACTTAGGACAAGACCATGCACTATTCTAACAATGCCTAGTAGGTTTATAAACACTTTCTTGGGCTCTAATAACCCCCCAAGGCCCATAATTCAAAATCGGGCATTCCAGCTTTGGAGGAAGCGAGAGAAAACCTCTTCAATTATACTCGGCTATAGGCAAAGCATAATTGTCAAGGGCAAAAAAATCCCTGGAATACCTTAGTTGAGATTCTACGTCTTAGGAGACCGAACCACTCAAAACACCCTACTAGCACATTTTATTACAAACCTCACGGGGCCATGGTCAAAATTATTCAAATGAAAAACTGGGTAGCCAATTTGCTAGACATGAAGATGGATTAATTGATACACTGGAATCAAACATTGGACATGTTTGTCAACCGGCGGCTCCTCAAGTAACCCAACTATGGTACGAAAAAGTGGATAACAGGGTCCATAGATCAGGGTATATCCCAGGTGGGTTCACTGAAATGTTGTGTTGATGTTGACTCCATTGCCCAATGCATTGAAGGAACTAATCTCCTATCTCTAGCGCTAGACCTAAATTGAGCTTACGCTCATTCTCTTTTGCCAACATTCATTGATAACTCAAGTTACCTATCTTTCACTGAGTCTGTTTCCTTGGTACTAGACAGTCCCAACTCTGTCCTTGCTCACCCTCTCACGGTTACATTTCCCAAGACAGTGGTCATCTCCATCAGTTGCTAGTACCTAAATCCTAGAGTTACGGTTTCTATTTACCTTACACCTTACGTACCTCAAAGCCACATTTGATCTGTTCTGGTGTCTAGGTCTGATCTCTCCTGTCGGGAGCAGATCCGGGTCTCCCCTGTTGTTGTCTTGGACTAGGATAACATAAAGTGAAGGCTGCCTTGATTGGCGTGAAAACCATCCATTTGGGAGTCTAGGCAGTCTTGGTTCCACCTCTTAGTTGCTTGCCCCTCTACCATCCATCCTAGATCCACCTCACATAGGCAACTACAAGGCGGGTGATAACACAGTCTTCACATCCATCTAATGGATCTTCTATCCCATTTTTGCAGCAATGGAAATCAAAGATTTGATAGAAGTATAACGAGCAACCAGTGCAAAGGTCTCATCATAGTCAACTTCCTCTACCTATGAAAACCCCCGCGCCACTAACCGAGCTTTTTATTTCTACACACTGCCATTTATAGCATGCTTTACCTTGTAAAGCCATCGAGAAGTAACCACTGAGTTCCCCTTTCGTCTCGGAACAATCTCCCAAACATTGGTCTTCACGATGGAATGGTAGTCTTCCATCATGGCATCTGTCCAAACATGATGCTGAGAGGCCTCCTCAAAAGTAGATGGCTCTGAATCACAAAGACTAGCAACCAAAGCCATACCCAACCTATCTGGCATAACTATAGTCCTCATTGGTTCCTTGAGCGCTCCAAAATTCTCAGCTTTCTTCAAGGTCTCACGAAGCCATTTAGGCTTCCTCTTCCTTGAAGGTTTTCTCCCAAACTGGTCTATCATCATCTGAAGAACTCCCAGAAGTAGAAGGCCTAGAAACCTATGTAATAGGAGCTGATGAACCAACCACTGGTGAAATCTGTGATCCGGTAGCTATGTATAGTGAACATATGACTGGAGAACCAAAACCTATCCCCGAAATACCTACTAGTTGAACCACTAAACTTGAAGATCACGTGCCTGTAATCTGTGGCCTAGTAAGGCCCACATTCAATGCCAAATAAGAAATCCGAGATTTTTGTTTTGCTTAGAAAATGATTTTACTATGGCTCAAGTTGCCTTAAAGGTTACCCCTTTGCTAGTTGATTAATTCACCTCCAAACTTAGGAATTTTTAAATCAGAGTTGATTAATTCACCATTAATTCATTTGAGGTGAATTCTTACTCAAATCACTTGAATTATTCCTTAGATTGATTGCTTGATTCTTCAATAAGACATATCAATCAAATTAATGCCATAACCAATTTGAAATGTCAAAAATCTTGTTGCTCTATATAATTTATCTTTGACTTAGGCTTTTTTTAATTTTTCACTTTGGAAAAATTCACAATTAAAGCCTGTTAATTGAATTTAGTTGAAAATGATACTTGGAGGGGTCTAATTGGCCTCCAAAGGATGAAGCATGATGAGTGATGACACATGGCCTCCATATTGTTGGTTGGTCTTGTTGACCATGTCAAACTCGGGTTTGACCAAGTCAAAAGTTGAGAAAGTCAATTTTTTTACTGATTATATGGCATGTCCTTAGTTTTGCTGCCAGCCACCATCCATAGGTAGGACAGAGTTGCCACAGTAATGCCTTTTTTAGAGCAAGTAGGTTTAACCTCTTAATTCAAAAAGCACCTATCCTCCCAGCCACTAATCAATTTCAAGTATGGGGAGCACTTGTTTCAATTCTAGGGAGTATTCTTCTAGTGGCTAGACCACAAGGTCAGAACTCAATGTCTATAGCTCTTTTGAGAGGAAAAGTTAAGGCTTTAGATCGATTTGTCACACACATCAAAGCCGAGACAACAAGGAAGACATGGAGGCCATCCTAACAAAGAGGTCACAAAGGGGGAGTGTCCTGGAGACACTTAGCCGTAATCAAATTTTGGATCAATAGAGATTTGTATCAAGTAAGGTGAATGGGTGGAATATGGTAAAGGAGATATATGGATGCAAAGGGTCAGGTAATGATCCAAGCAACATCGTGTAGACCTGCTAGAGGAAAAAATGTATATAACACAAAAGCTAACACAAAATGTGACAAATTGCAACTGGCATATGAGAATTTGCAAGGTCCACCTTACTAATGGCCTCCCAAGTTCAAAATAAGCCAACTAGTTTTATACTATTTTTTTTCTTAATGCCAAGGTATCATGGATATAACCCATACGTAAGCCCAGTCAAAGCGTTGATAAATGAAGCTTGTGAAAGCAATCCTTCTGCGTGGCAACAATATCGAGGCTTTCGGGCCCCTATAGTCATCCATTTTTCGTCTCATCTTGGTATGTACTTGGTTTGTCATTGATGAGATCTTATCATGGATTGTCTCTAAAGACAAAGGTAAAAGATCAGGTATAAATTGCCTACTCAACTAGCTACATTGGTGGTATTCACTTAACCCATTTTGATTATCATGTTTAGCATAGGTAGGATTAGTTTCATTTGAGTTACACATATACTGTTACCCGTGCATTGAATTTGTTGTTCTTTCATAAGTTAGTCAGTGTTTATTTAGTTTACTTTTCATGTCATTATACTGAGCAAAGCGGGATATAATTGTTTTCCTCATAATGATTTTGATTCCCTTGGATATTTGATGTATGTGTAGGTCTACAAGTACCAGAAGATTCATAGGCTCTTGAGCACTCCTAGGAAGAGCACTCGCCCTACAGTTGGAGCTAGTGTTACGTCGTACCAGTACCAATGCACCTTCAAATATGTGCCTAGGGAGAGAGGGTAATTTTTTTCCAGGACCATGACAGGTGTTTTCTAGTATTTTTGAGGGGTGGTTATGGCCAAACCCTCTGGTCCTTCCTTTAGGAGTATCATGGCTTAATTGCATTGCTCACTGCCCTTTGTTGGGTTTTTTAATCCTAGGATTGGTGTCCGGGGCTCCTAGGGGCAGGTCACTTGGTCACATGACCCCTCCCCCTTATTTCTACTCTGGTGACATTTCTTCCAACTATGAGGCTCTTGCTTCTCTTCCAGGTCACCTCAGGCACCCTCATGGCCCCTCTGCAGCCTAGCACTCTCTCTCCTTGGGCCTGTTCCAGAGATGATATCATCATCTCATTTAGGTCGTACTGCTTGTTTTGGGGGGATGTTGAGGGATTATCAATCCCTATCATATTTGTGTCTCATTATGATTTGTGAATGACAAAATGTGTATTGTGTATTGATTCCTATTAGTAATTTGACAATTTCTATTGAATATTTGTAAATGTTCTAGTTTCTAAAAAAAATGGATCTATATGTCTCTATTTTTAATATATATAAATTTTTAAATATATATATAACGTGTCCTCTGTGTCCTAATTCTGGGGTTCACCGTGTCTGTATTGGACACTCGTATTTTTGTGTCCTTCATGCCCCGTGTCCTCATGTCAAATGACTTAGGTTTGAGGGTGTCATCCATGAAAACCCTAAGTTGTCATCTTTTATCAAATTACTCTTGCATTTTGATGTGTAAGTATTGCATTTCATGGTAAATTAGGCCATTTAATTAGGTCTGCAATTTTATGCTTGAAACCCTTAAAAAATTAGAAAATTAAAATTTTCAAATTTTGCCCCCCCACCAAAATTTTTTGCTCGCCCTCCTACAAATTTGGCTTGCCCTTTTTGTCCTTAGAAACCTTAGGGCGAAATTTTAGAATCCCTAAAAATCCTAAAAACAAGTAAAACCCTAAAAATAATCTTAAATCTAGTCCCCTTTCCTACCCTTGGCCTCCTCTTCTCTCATCCCCTAAACCTAAATCAAGGCCTAAAGGTTGCCCTAAAACCCTAGCATCCCTTCTTGACCTACTTTCTCCTCTTCTACCTCTCACCACACTCGTTCTCTCTTCTCCTTACCTAGACATCGCTCTTTGAGGCTCCGTCCTCCCTCCTATTACCTCCCATAGGCCACGATCCCATATTTCAGGGCCTATCCAAGGTTGCAATTTCCCTAGACAACCCTCTTCCCACTACTATAAAGGTCTGCAAAATATTGTTGACTGTCAAATTTGGCAGTCCACCAACCTGCAACAAAAATCCAATACCAAACTTAATCAAAGGTGGTCAAAGGTTGTCCTACTAAAGGTGAATATAAGGTCTGAGAATACACATATTACTGCTTACATACAATTAAACTTGCATTTAATGACTTTCATTTATTACTAAGAGTAGTGATGAAAAGCTTGGAGTTGTATTGTTTACATTAAATGTATGGATCATACCTCATGCACACCTTTTGATTTCTTAAGTGTTGCTCTAACTGTTATAGAGGGGGTTGTCATACCGTCATACTATTGCTATCATTGTATCAATTCTCTTATTGGACATTGGAAAGTGATTGGTTTGAACACACACTCCTGTCATTATACTCTTGTTGGATGATTTATGGCCACATTGTTGATGCCTACTTTTGTTGGTGAATGATCTATTGTGTGTTGGAGTGTTATTGAATGCCTCTATTACTAATTACATACATCTTGAAGTGATATTGAATGATCTTTGTTGCTAATTTCATTAGATATGTGCCTCTCATCGTTATCATGATCCTCTTCTGGTTCCCCTTCCTCCTCTCCATGGTATGTGCCTCTCCTTGCCTCTTCCTCCTCATCATTGCCACCACTATATTTGTTTGCCAACACCACTATCATGAGAAGAAGTGGAACCAAAAGCAAAAACCACATACTCATCATGATTCTTGACCCAAGATGAGAATCACTTGTTTCCTGCAATAGAATGATGGAGAAGAAAAATGGGAAAGAGTAGGCGAAGAGAACATTCAAGATTTAAACATAGTGAAATATTTTTTCAAAAACAAACAAAGAGTGGGATCTAGTACCTACCTTTTTAGCTCTCCAATGGTGGTTGAATGTCTCTATGGAAGACTTCAATCTCCCTGTTACCAACTATTTTGTATAATAGTTGAACCTTTCGTTGAGCCGCCAGTTGATGAACATGATCCATGTTCATATCAAGTGTATCAGAGGTTCAGATTTTCATGACTAGCCAGTTTTGGCCAGTCATTTTTGTTTTTGTACTGAAATGACCATGCCCCATGGGGTTATTGTAATAAAGTGTGCTACTAGATGTTTTGAGTGGCTCAGTCTCTTGAGACTTAACTATCAACTAAGCTATTCCAAATAGTTTTTTCCTTTGTCGATTATTCTTTGCCTTTAGCCGAGTAATAATCGATGACTTTTTCTCCCGCTTCCTCCAAAGTTGGAATGCCTAATTTTGAAAGTTGGGCTTTGGGGGGTTATTAGAGTCCAATTGATGAATATGAACCTACTAGAAACTATTTGTAAGTTCTATCGTCATTTCTCAAGTCCTGGGATGCATTAAAACATTGTCCGAAAAAACTTTTCCCAGACACGTTGGAATTTTTAAATTTTTATTTTTGACTATAGAGAAATAATTAAAATTTTCAATTTAATTAAACCATTTTTACTATGGTTTAATTGAAAATTTTCAAATTGTAATAATTAGGTGGTCTGGGGGTGGTTTTTGGCAAATAAATACTTGTTTTTTAAGCCAAAACACTCATTTACCTGCTAGACACACTTATCCTATGTTTCAGACAGTCATTTAGCCATTTAATTAATATTTTCTCAAAAATTCAATAAATGAGAAATATTAATTAAAATAATAAAAAAATATTAAATTGGAGATAATCCAATTTGCTCCAAAATAATCCAAATGGATTTATTAAATAGGCTAAATGACATGGCAATTGGCATTTAAGATGATTCCAATCAACACCAAATTGATTCAGTTAGAAATCGGAGCACTACCAAGTCATCTTTAGTTGAGAAATTCGCCCTCCTTGAGCTAGCTCACGAACTGGGTGAGGTGGAAGGTGTTTATTAGTTTGGTGATAGTTTTGTGGTAGAGTGGGGGCGCCTTGCCTAGGTGGAGGCCACCTTCCCACTCATACGAACCCATAACTCAATGTTGGACAAAGACTCAACATCGAGCTTCATTAAATCAAGGGATTGCGCCCTCACTTCATCCTCACGTTTTCTTAGATGGAGGATGCGTATTGGTTGATGGAGTTTCCTAGGAAGGAGAGTGTGGGGCGCCTTGCCTAGGTGGAGGCCACCTCCCCACTCACTCTTACCAGACTGGAGGTTTAACTTCAGTCATTGCTTCGACTTCATAGAATCAAGGGAATTCGCCCTAGTTTGGGTTCTTGCATGTCGAGTTCGATTTAGGGTTTTAGGTTGTACTGTTTTGTTATAAAAGAGGGTCTCTTGTTCCTATCTTCTCATGGAGAAGTTGCAAGAGAACTATGCCCAAATTATAATGCTCTCATTTGTTTGAAATGGAATAAAAGTGACTTTGGAGGTCCATGCATGGTTTTTTAGTGTTGTGATTTCATCTTGTGTGAGGTGATATCTCTCTCAACCCTACTCTCTCTTTTACAATTGCATGTTCATTGCTAGCTTAAGATGGCTATCAATCTAGCACAAAAGGTTAGCCATTTATCGTTTGTAAGTTGGTTATCTATGCAAGGTCGTTCAAATATCTAAATTGTGTAGGTTTTTCACTAGTTTTCAGCCATCGGTTTCAAGTAAAATTTAACTCTGTTTATGACATTCTCAGAAAATAAAAGTGTTGGAAATAAACATGAAATTTTCGGACTTTAAAACACTGCTGAAACTACAACTTTTCATTGACGAAAAATAAATATCAGCACACTATTCAACACACACAACACAAATATTTTCGGCCAATGGCCTTGGAAAAAACCAGTCAGAGAAAGAGAGATTTTATTATCAGGAAATTTACAGCAAAACTCAGAAATTTTAAGACCAACTTATCTCAACCCGGAAGAGAAAATTTTTGCCTCGTTTTTCGCACCAAACAGAAAAAATCAAACTCAGATTTTGTTTTTTGTTTTTTGCCTCAATTTTCGTGCTGCTGTATGGATGGACTGTACGGACCTCGAAATCCGTGTTTAGGAAAAAAAATCTCAAAAATCGTGCCCAAAAATTTGCCTCGAAAAACATGCTTGTTGCTTCGAAAACCGTACTGTACAGACCAGCAATAAATGTTGTTGTCCTCCTCGATTTTCGTGCCCTCTTTGTTGCTGTCCTCTCCTCGATTTGCGTGCTGCAAATTTTTCCTTTCCATCTTAGAAAAGGAAACTTTTCTTCTCAGCTCTCTCTTCTCACTTCAATCTGCGAAGGTGAGGCAAAATGCCTTTCCCTTGCTTTTTTGAGTAAACCCTAGGGCCCATCTAATCCAACGGTGAATATTAGATTAGATCAACGGTTGAAATTAATTGCTCATTTTTTATTTCTAAAATATTAATTTCACTCACCCACTTAAATTTATCAAACACTGACTTTAGACTTTAAAATTCAAATTAAATGTCACTTAAGTCATTTAATGCAAGGGTCACTTTATTTCCCCCTTCTAAGTGACTCAGGCTAAAGTCACTTAGGGGAGCACTTCCTTAGGTACAAAACTAACACTTCCTCTTACCGAGGAAGGTGTTCTGCACCACTCCCAACTTGTCCATGAAGAAGACAAACATGCCTCGCCCCAAAGACTTCGTCGGGATGTCTGCTACTTGCTCATCTGTGGAAATGTACTGAAGCGTCACTGCCCCTCTCTGATCATAGTCTCAGATGAAATGATATATGATCTCAATGTGCTTTGACCTGTCTTGGAGAACTGGATTCTCAGAGAGCTGGATGCAACTTTGATTGTCACAATAAATCACCGCAGGCCTAAGCTTTTGACCAAATAGATTCACCAACAATTTGCGAAGCCACAAGGCCTCACAGCTGGCCAAACTAGTTTCCATATACTTAGCCTTAGCAGAACTCAATGCAACGGATTTCTGCTTCCGACTGAACCACGACACTGTTGCCGATCCCAAATTGAAACAACATCTGGAAGTGCTCTTCCAGTCTGCCACATTGCCTGCCCAATCTGAGTCTGTATAGCCAACCAATCTAATCCCCTCTCACCTCTTATAGTCCAAACCAAAATCCACTATCCCTGAAAGATAGCACAACACATGTTTTGCAGCGACCCAATGCATACTCCTAGGCTCAAACATGAACTGGCTAAGAGTGTTCACTGCAAAACACAAATCTGGTGGTGTTGACCAGATACATCAATGACTCGATAAGCTGACGTTATAAAGTAGGATCCACCGACTCTCCCTCAGAAGCATGAAGCTTCTTCAAGTTGGTGATCATAGGTGTCGACATAGACCTGCAATCCTCCATCCTGAATCTCCTCAAAATATCAACATCATACTTTCCCTGCCCCAGGAAAATATGTCCAGGCTCCTGCCAAACCTCCAATCCCAAGAAATAATGCATCAGCCTAATATCAGTCATCTCATACTCTGTTGCAAGATCCTTCTTGCAAGCTGCAATGGGTCTCTCTCTCTCCCTGTGATAAACAAGTCATCAACATATAGCAAAAGAACAAGCGGATCATCTCCAACCATGATGAAGTAGAGATTCGGATCTGCTTCACTCTTCTGAAACCCCTTGCTCAGCAAGTAAGAATCGATCCTGGAGTACCAAGCTCTTGGAGCTTGCTTCAGTCCATAAAACGCCTTCTTCAACTTGCAAACATGAGATTCTTTGTCATGTATCTCAAAGCCCTGAGGCTGCTCCATGTGAATCTCCTCCTGTATGATCCCATTGAGAAATGCAGTCTTCACATCCATTTGATGGATCTTCCAACCCATTTTTGTTGCAATGGAGATCAAGCCCCTGATAGAAGTATATTGAGCAACCGGCGCAAAAGTCTCATCATAATTAATGCCCTCAACTTGTGAAAACCCCCGCACAACAAACCTGGCTTTCTACTTCTCCACACTCCCATCTGTCGCATGCTTCAACTTGTAAAGCCAACGAGAAGTCACCACTCACTTCCCCTCGGGTTTTGGAACAATCTCCCATACATCATCTTCATGATGGAATGGTACTCATCCATCATGGCATCTCTCCATACCAAATGCTGGGAGGCCTCCTCAAAAGTAAAAGGCTCAGAATCTTGTGTACTAGCCACCAACAACATGCCCAATCTGTCAGGCATCTTGATGGCTTTCACCTCCTCCCTGGGTGTCCCAAACTCCTGAGCTTCCTTCAAGGTATCCCGAAGCCACTTAGGTGCCTTCGTCCTTGGAGGTTGCTCCCACACTGGTCGGCCATCATCTAAAGAACTACCAAAGGTGGAAACCCAAGTAACTCATGAACCTGAAGATGGTGTGCCAACACCAGGTGTACTCTGTAATCCTGATCCTGATCCTGATCCCCTGTGTTGACCACCAAAACCAACTAGGTGGACAACGATGTACCATACACATGTTGGATGTGCCTTGAAGATAAGAATGAATACTTAATGATCATATCAAGCAAGGCAACTCTTCTTCTCTTCTTCTCTCTATGAAATTTCCGCCCCCTGCAGGAGATTTTGTAAGGATATGTCAGCATGAAGGTCTAGTGTTTTGTAACTTGATCACCTGAGACTTAGTCATTAGAGAAGTCCTTTCATTGAGTGTTTTTTCACTTGAATAATTAAAATTTCTTTTTAGAGATTTTAATTATTTGAGTTTTTCACTTAAAATTACCTCCAAAGTGGTGAAAGGTGTTCTAGTGATTGAGTCCATGGGGTGATTGGGGCCTAGGAATGTTCTATATAACCATGCTAGACATTATCTAGAGTCTTGCAGAATTTCATTAAGTTTTGCATAGTTTTTTTAAGTTTTGGTCATTAAAATTTGTCACTCAAGACAATTTGTTGTAATGTAAAAGAGGGTTACTTGGTCCTTTTTAATGTTGTATAAGGGTATGGGTACTCAAGACAAATGGCATGAGCACCTCTACACCCTTAGGCCAAGTTTGAAATCATTCAGACAAGTATTACTATGGTTTTGGTCACCTTTGCATGCGCCAATCATGGAAATCAGAAAATTGGGCATTTAATTAGAGAGCCAAATTTTGGAAAAGTGACTATAGTCACTTGGAGTGGCCAAGTAAAAGTTCTAGTATTTATAATATGCTCCTAAGACAAAGTTAAGACCCAAAGGGGGGCCCCCAAGCAAGCATATAACAAGTTTTGAGTTTCCGAATCTAGGGGGGTGCCCCTTTCTCCCTTTGATTGGTTGAGTGAGCTAAAGTCAATGGAAATGGCCCCACTATGGTGGTTTCTTCTCCATTTGACATAACAATAAGGTTGAAAGCATTAAATCGGGAGTTTCTCTCTCCATATTTGAGATCTCAAACCTTGGTTTTGCCCTCCTTGAGCAAATTTGCCCCCCTCTTTTGGGCCCTCCTCTCTCCCTTGTGACACTTGTCTAGCATGCAAAGAGCCTCTCTCTTTCATTTTTCCTATATAAGGAGGCTTCCCCTCCTCATTTGGGTTACACACTCACACCCACTCTCGTGCTCATGCTCTCATTCTTTCTCTTGCTCTCTTGCCCTTGCTCTTGCTTGGGCTATTGCCATTTTCAGCCATTTGGCTTTGGTAAGCAAAATCTTTGGAGGAATCTTGTGTGCATTGTTCTCATTGTTGATTTGCTTCCATGCATAAGGAGCTACACAAGTTTGGTTGGCCAAAGAAGCATACTAATTTGCTTTGGTAAGATTTATGGTATTTGTATTCCATAAATTTTGTGAGTTTTCATTCTTGTAGTAAAGAAGTTCATATATTTTCTAGTTTGAAGTTTATGATTTCTTTGCTCATTATTTGATTCTCACCTTCTAGTAGTTGTGTGGTGAAAATCTTATAAGTTGCAGGTTATTTGGATTGAAGAGTGGGATTCCTCGGTTGGATGCCCCATTGCTTCACTTCTTGTAGAACAAAGGGCCAATTTTCTCTTTCTTTACATACAAATTTCTGAAATTTTAATTTTAGTTTGTTGAGTGTTTTAAATTTGATTTTAACTCTTATATACTTAAGTTCTTCCAAAATTATCCATCTAGCAACTTTGTATAAATTTTGTATATATATTGCACTAACATACTAACTTCCCCAAAGTGATTTTGGGCACATTTTATCATTTTCTGTTTGCTGGTTTTTAGCAGGTTAGTGACAAAACAAGGAAAAACTCTGTCAAATTTCAGCCATAGAAGAGTTTTTGTTGACACTGAGAGGGGGGGGGTGAATCAGTGTGTGCAATCTTTATTACTTTTTCAACTTTTATAATCAACAACTTATTCAATATTATGCATTGTCACATTATCATTATATGACCATCAACATTGTTATCATCATCATATCATCATCATCACATAGAAAGCATAGCAACACAGTACACAATATTTTTATGTGGAAACCCAAGTCCTGGGGGGAAAACCACGGAAGCCTTTTTAAAATAGTTTTCCAGAAATAACTGGAAGGAGGCAACACCCCCTTATTACAAAGACTTCAATTTTTCCAGCTTCAACTGGAAGGAGGCTACGACCCCCTTGATTTACAGGCTACGACCTGAAGGAAGTTGCCACTCCCTAGTTTTTCGGCTACCACCGGAAGGAGGCTACGACCCCCTTTCCTTGCCCTGTCCTGCCACCCTGATAAGAAGATAGAAATAGCTGAACCACAACTGCACTGATCCTGCGGACCTGTTATTCAACACTTGTGCTACACTGCACAACCTGTACCACACTGCACAACATGTACCACACTGCACAACCACTGCTACTACTAGCCACTGCTCATTACTTAATCACTACTCATCAATCGATCGCTGTCCACTGTATCACAATACTCATCAACATATACAATCAACCTATACCAATCAATCTATTTCTCACATCAACCAACTCAGTCAAACTGAGTCTGCTCACCAAAACCTGTCCACCTGTATCAAACCAACTACTCATACAGCTTAGCCAATCTAAGTTAAGCCAATTTCTCATAAGGAAACCTATGCCAATCCAATCTCTGAATCTGCTGCAGATATCACTGCCAAGTCAGCCCTATCACTGACGCTGACACACTCTGTACCATACTGCATTACCTGTAGATCTGTCACGTACCAATCTCTGAATCTGCTAGTGCACATCGTTCACTGTCATTCACAATCACTGAAGTATCTCTGCTTTGCTATTGCTGAACAAAGTCATAGGCTATGTACTATCATCATCATCAAATACCCACCATCATCATCAACATATAATGTGCATGTAAGAAGTTCACATCATGGTCATCTAGGAATACACATTCATACTTTCACTTGTTCATTCAATTGCACAGGCTGAACTTATTTATATTCTTACTGATTTTGCACGTACCAAACACTGACTTCTTTACAAACAAATATATATGCTGTACATTATATGCTACTGTACATACACTCTGCCATTTCACACCACTGCAATCACATTCCTGTACATATTCATTTGTACAAAAACATGACACTGTTCATACTTTTGACTGAATACTAAATATGCATTCCCTTATATACCTTCTGTAAATTCATAAATACTGCCACATCATTGACTAAGCATTCATATCATCACTGCTATATCATCACATATCAATATACCATCATAGTTCATCACTGCTGTACTTTACACAACCATGTACATCACTATACCAATGCATAACACTGTATATACTGCTGTATACGTACCTTTGACTGTAGATAATGATAAGAATGGACTGTGTATATGTCACATCACAACTAGTATACTCTCACATATTTCTTACACAAGGACACATCACTGCTCACTTAGTACACACCACTATACACTGCTGTACACTTCTACTACACTTCTGTACATTCAAGCCAATTTACATTTACATCATTATATATTACATGTGCTGTTCATACATACCTCACTTGTTAATGCAGAGGAAACCCTCGACTGCTGCAAAATTCAGACTCCAAAAATTGTCTTTAGGCTGTCCTTGTGGGGCAGACCATTCTAATACGCTGTAGCAGCAGGTTGTTTCTTCATTCCGCAATTCACTGAGCTTTGATGTCCTGGAGAGATCCAGCTATAATGCAGAAGGAGTAGGGGCCATTATCATCAAGAGAAGCAAGTCTGGGACTGATATGAGTTCGCAAAACTAGAGCTTCCTGAGCTCAGAAGACTGTAGATTGTAATAAATCACCAGGCAGGGTAAATTGAAGAGAAGACTTCCCACTCTATCATTCTCAGGATCACCTTATGCATTCACAGCTGAATTTGTAACTGTAGAAATGAAAGCACGGCACAATAATCCCCAGTGAAAGCGTCGATTCCAGTAAAAACGACAAAGCAGGGTCAATTTCATTAATAATGATTTTTCTTCATCAATAATAAAATGATGGCTTGCTCCAGCACCTTGAATAATAAATCCAGGAAACACCATGATATTGTATCTCCGTTGGTGGAATTTTTAACACGCACCAAAAATAATGAAATGACTCGACTCTGCTTCACGTCTTCTTTGGCAGAGTGATGCAACTTACCAAACCCTCGACTGCTGCAATTACATTGACAATCCTCATTATCAGATCTTAGCATTGATTCTGGGCGTGAACATCTGAATGATCTCACTGGATTTGGATATTGTTTTATTGCTGCGGCTTCAAATGAAATCCCTCACACGGTAACAATTATGACCAACAGTTCTCTTGGTGCCAATACAATACTTTCACAATCTCAGCAATATACAATCTTCATGGCCGTATATTTTTTGTTAATGCAGAGAAACTTGATTCCAATTGCACCTGATTTTAACCAGCAACAATTTCCCACGGCTTTCCTGTCAAAATTGACAGTCTGCTCATCTTCCAGCTGTAGCTCCTGCACTCTTTCACATGCCCGAATATCTTCAGTGAACGAAATACCTAAGGGCTGTCTCAAATCAAAGACAATGACGCGGCTGCAGCATTCGGCCAACACCAAAAAAAAAACGACTGTTGCAATAATAGAGCACGAGTAATTCAGTAAATCAAAAACAATATAGCTATATTTGTATGGAAAATTAAAATGATCGGTTTCCTTAATTTAGTGAATATATTTTTCATATTTTATTTTTGAATAAACCCTTTCCTTGTTTTAATGAATTAATTTTAATATTGAATAAAAAGTTATTCTTAATATATTTTTTTTTAATTTATTAAACTATTTTAATAAATAATTGTTTTATTTATTAAAACTTTTTAATGTTTGATTTTGATATTAATTTTAAATCTTTTATTAATGATTTAAGGCTTTATCATTTAATCTTGTGAATGTTTTGATTAAACCAACTTGGGGGTACTTGACCACTCTCCAGGAAGATCAGGGCTTTTGCCATTGTCCCAAGGGCTCCAAGGGCTTCAGATTTGGGCTTGGGCAAAGCCAAAAGGTCTCCTTTGACGCTGGCACTTACTCAACCCACAGAGGCTCCTCAAGGGGCACCAAGACACATTAACACACACCTGTTGGCATCAATGACAAGTTAGTCAACAGTTTTAAGGTCACCCCAAAGGAAGAGCTTCAAAGGCATCTCAAGAAAAGGAAAAAACACGATTTTTCTCACTCTTTTTACCTCTTTCTTTACACTGAAATTTCAGCTTTTGTAACAAGTCCAAGAGAGTCTCTTGGACTTGATTTCTTGCTTTGCATTTTCAGTTAAATCAAGTCTCATTTATTTGCCATCCATTGCTAGCAATAGAAGTTGGGCTTGCCCACCTTTGCATAAGCAATTGTTGATTGGCGTGGGTTTTAGATTAGTTGGAATTTCATTTTGTTTTTATTTTCTTCTTTATTTTTTGCCCCCACCTGGTAAGTGTTTTGGCTTTGCCATCCTTGCAATATTGCGTTGGCAAGCATTTTATTCCAAGTATCTGCTTATTTCTTTTTTTTTCCCACACCTCACAAGCGAAGTGGCTTTGCCCATCCGTGTGAAATCGTGTTGGCTACCATTTTTATTTAAAGTATTTGTTTATTTCCTTTTGCCCGCACCTCAGAATCGAGTAGGCTCTGCCTCCGTTGTGATATCGCGCTTGGCTTGTTTTGTTTATTTTTTCTTTAAGGATAAAATTTACCGCAAGCCCCGTTTTTGCTCCGTATCCTCTTCTCCCGCGGTTCGACCGATCTAGGGTGACGAGAAAGGGCAAAGATTTGTGTTGGCTAGTTTAATAGGCACCCAGATAAGTATCTTCATTAGAAAGGAGAAAAAGAGGCTTGACTTGTGGAGCTAGTGGAGTAGAGGCCGTAGGGGGCTTCGTGGCACTTCGTGTCCTCCAATTGAGCACCCAAGAAGTTTCGAGTTTGACCCGTGGAGCTAGGTGGGAACCTTTTGTTCCCATGTTGAGCACCCGTCATTCTCTCTCTAATCGAAGGAGATAGTCTCTTGGGGTAGACATCTAGAATAGTTCATTTCTTTGCAACAAACACCTTAATTCCCTAAGTCAAAGAGAGACATAAAATTTACTAAAACTTACAGGACCACTTGCATAACATTGTTACAATCATTTTCATTTCTCTACTTTGCAATCAGTTTATTTTAATTTACTCATTTATTGGAATTCATCATGTTCTTGAATATTTGTTAAAGTAAATGAGTTGATGCTTTAGGCAAATTATTTGAAGTTGATTATTGTGACTCCATAGCCCGAGTAGAGACAACACTTATCATTTTGATTATTTGATTGTTTCTCTCTTTCATACATTAATGGTTGATTGTTAAAGGGTTTGTTTGACATTGAAATATTTTGCATCACTGCACGCTGATTGCCATTTTTGAAATTTACAACTCCCAGAAAACATTCTTCAAAAAAGAACTTAGTAAATAGGGACTAACCCCCTTGGCCTTTAGGAGTTGTGGTGTAAACGAAAGAGTTTAGGACCGAGGTGACAGTGGGTTCTCAACTCATAAGTTGCCCTTAGGAACACACATAGCGGTTAGGAGACTTACCTGTGTACAAGTGTGTTTTAGGCGGCAACATTTTTGGCGTCGATGCTGGGGACAAGTCTCTTGTCCTTGGTTAGTTGACATTTTGGTTTTAATTTTAATTTTGGAAAAAGATTTCAATATTAATAACACAAGAATAAAAGTTATTAGATATTGTTTAATCTTCAAGTGGCGACTCCACCTTCAAATTCGGTTAGGTATTCTACTAGGAGCAACTCTAGGGGTTTACTTGTTCCCATCCCTGAACCTGAAAGGGTTTATAGGAGGAGAGAAAATAGATTAGCTCCTCGTAGACTCCTTGCAAGTCTTGGAGAAGAAGCAATCTCTGATATACATTTATTATTTAATAATCCTTTAATAACATCACCAATGGATGCAATTTAACAACCATGTGATTTTTCAAATATCCAAGGTTATCCTCATCCTATTCCTGACAAAGCTCTTGAGAAGTTGCCATCTTTTCAAGGAAACAATGTTGTTAGTGCAAAGGCTCATGTTCGAAATTTCAGCTTATGCATTAGCAAATGGTGCAACGCCCATAATTATGAGGATGTGAAAATGAAGCTCTTTGTTTTGTCCTTGGAGGAAGATGCCCTTGATTGGTTCATAGAGCAAGATGATAAATTTAAGACTCTTCAAGAAATCCTAGATGCCTTTAATGAAAGATGGGGAGATAGGAAGGAAGCTCGTTTTTTGCTTGTTGCCTTGCATGTAAGTCAAAAGAATGAGAATGAAACCATGGAAGAATTTAATAAGAAATTCAATGATTTGGTCAAAAGCTTAGATAAGAAGGTTAGACCTCCGAATGATGCCATATTAATACATTATATTGAATCTTTTGATGGGGAAATTAGATATCAATTAAGAGATAAGGAGCCAACAAATCTAAAAGATGCTCAAAAGAAAGCCATCAAAATTGAAAGGAACATGCAAGCCTCTGGAAAGTCTAATATTCCTGGGTTCACTAGAGGGACATCTTCAAGGTCTCACGAGGATAAGAAGAAAAAACTAGAAATTCAAGAATCATCTAGTGATTCCGTTAAAGAACTCACTCAATTGATCAAGCAAATGGAGATTAACCATACAAACCAATCGGCAGCCATGCAAAACAGGTTGATAAACATGGAAAGGTCCCAAGTCAATAGGTTCCATCCTAAGCAAAATGATAAATGGCAAAAGAAGCCTCCTTCCCAAGAACATAAGCTTCTAAGTCCTTTGGAAACAAATAATATGGTTGATCACCAAGTGATTCCCTATTGTAGGCCATGTGGGCAGTTCCATGAAGAATCCACATGCCTAAACTTCCTTGAGATAAGTGAGGACGGATCAGCAAATGAACAAGTATGCATGTTTTCCCAAAGTTATAATGTTCTTGGGGAAAGTTTGCTAGGATCGGGTGAGAGTAATCACTACATGGATAAGGTGACTGAAACCTATGGGCCGAAACGTTCACCTAAACAAGTGGCAGAAATGGCTAAGTATAGGGGCATCACGTATCAAAAGAGAGGAAAGCAAAACCAAGAACAAACACAAGCAAGCGCTCCTCAGGTACCTTCTCTCCCTCTAGAAAATATTCCTTCAAATAACGAATCAAATTTTGATGTAGAAGAATGGGCTAGTCGTGTAAAACTACCAGTTCCTTTGACAGAAGTCTTGAAGATGGATGATCAAAAGCAAAAATTCTTCCAAGTCATACATGTCTCTCTTCTGAGCAAAGTTTGAAGTGCCAAAGAATATGGAAAAGCAACCAGTAGAAGCTTATCAAGACGCCCTCGTAATTTTGCAAACTATGGATAAAGCAAACAAAGGAAATGATCCTTTCTATGTCACCCTCTTGGTAAATGGACAACTCCTACATAATTATATGCTTGATTCAGGTGCTAGCTCATGTGTTATGTCTAAAAAGGTGATGCAACAGCTAAACTTAAGAATATCAAGGCCTTATCACAACATTTGTGCTATGGATAGTAAAAAGATAGAAGTGCGTGGATTGATAAAGGATTTGCAAGTCCATCTTGCTGCTTTTCTTGATATCCAAATAATAATGGACATAGTGGTAATTGATGTACCCGATGCATGGGGCATGCTCCTTTCAAGAAAATGGGCAGCAGATCTAGGAGGTAACTTGCAAATGGATTTAACCTATGCTACCATCCCTACCCCTGAAGGAACCATGGTTAGACTTAATAGAGAGTTACAAAGGAAATATCATGTTGAAGACCCAAAAAATCCAAGAAATGAACTAAAGTATAAGTCAAATGGGATTGGAAATTATGCTATTTTGTCTAATTTTGTGGAATCTGAAAGGGAAAAAGTTAAGGAAGAAAAACCAAATGAAGTATGGAAAATGCATTTTGATGGAGCACATTCTAGGTCTAGTAAGGGTGTTAGCATAGCTATCGAGTCTCCTTCGGGACAAGAATTCTCTTTTGCATATAGGTTGGAGTTTGATGCTACAAATAATGTAGCTGAGTACGAAGCTTTGTTGCTTGGTTTAGAAATCTGCAAAGATAAGGGCATAAAATTGTTGAACATTAAAGGAGACTCAGATTTGATTATATCACAGGTTAAAAATATATTTACATGCAAATCTGAAAGGCTAAAAAGATATAGGAATGTGATATGGAGCACCATGGAGTTCTTTAATGCATTAAACCTTACTGCCATTCCTAGAGAGATGAACACTAAAGCCGATGCATTAACTATAGCAGCTTCTACCTTGAAGCTTTCAGAAGATATGGTTAAGGAAGATGCTAAAATGAAATCATATTTAGAGCTTCAGTTCTTGACAATGTTGATCATTGGAAGGTCTTCAGTGATGATAGGCAAGTCATTAACTTTTTGAATAATATGCATGAGTTTGTTGACTTTGAAATTAGTCATAAGGAGGAAGGATGTCATAATCCAGAGAATGATCGACAAATCAATCTGGTGCCTAGAAAGGTTGTTTCTTATGAGCATTTCTTTGATAGGGATGATGGTTGCAAAAACAAAGAAGAAAAAAGTTTAAAAAATGGTGACCATATAGAGATCAACATAGGATCAACGAAGGACCCGAAAATGATAAAAGTTGGAAAGAACACCCCAAAAGAGGAAAGGGACCAAATAGTAAAATTATTGAAAGAATATAGGGATGTTTTAGCCTTTTCATATGATGAGCTAAAAGTCTATAGTGAGGATGTGCTTCAGCATACTATTCCATTAAAAGAAGGAGCTCAACCCTTTAAACAGAATCTAAGGCAGATGAATCCTAAATTAGCTCCCTTAGTCCACCAGGAGCTACAAAAAATGTTGAAAGCTAGAATAATTGTCCCAACAAGATATTCTTCTTGGTGCTCAAACTAAGTAGTGGTTAGAAAGAAGAATGGGACAATTAGATTATGTGTAGATTTTAAAAATTTGAATGTAGCTTGTAAAAGGGACCTTTATCCCCTTCCAAAGATGGAAACACTACTACAAAAAGTAACAGGTTCTGGAATGATGTCAATGCTTGATGGTTTTTCTGGTTATAATCAAGTAATGGTTAAAAAGGAAGATCAACATAAAACTACATTCACAACCCCATGGGGGACTTTCCATTATGTAAGAATGCCTTTTGGTTTGTCTAACGCTGGGGCCACTTTTCAGAGAGAAATGGATTATGCTTTCAGAGGGTTGATAGGGAAAATAATTGAGATCTATTAGGATGATTTAACGGTGTTTTCAAAGGATGGTGGAAGCCACATCAAACATTTAAAACAGGTTTTTGAAAGGTGCAGGGAATTTGGCATTTCATTGAATCCAACTAAGTCAGTGTTTGGGGTAACTGAGGGAAAACTTTTGGGCCATATAGTCACCAACGATGGGGTGAAAATAGATCCTGAAAGAGTTGAAGCCATTGAAAATATCCCATTGCCCACATCAAAGAAGTCTCCATTCCTTCCTTGGAAAAACAAATTTTGTGCACAGATTTGTTCCGAACTATGCAGAAGTAGCCAAGCCATTTTACAAATTGCTTAAGAAAGATGTCATATTTGAATGGGATGATCAGGGTAGGAAATATTTTAAGGAAATAAAGGCATCCGTGTCTAAAGCTCTTGTCCTAGCAAGTCCAGATTATTCCAAGGATTTTAAGATTTTTTCTTTTGCTTCGGAAGATACCATTGCAGGTGTCTTGCTCCAAACAAATGACCAAGGCTATGACCAACCCATTGCGTACATGAGTAGGGCCTTTGAGGACTCAAAGTTAAAATATCATATAGTCGAAAAGCAAGCATATGCATTGGTTAAGTCCCTTAAGCATTTTAGAACTTTTATTAGGTATTCTAAAGTAATTGGATATGTTCCTAACTCAGTGGTCAAAGATGTACTATCTCAAACAGAAGGGTTAGGTGCAAGCGGGAGATGGATTGCTAAAATCCAAGAGTATGACTTAGAAATCAAGCTCACAAAGTTAGTCAAAGGACAAGGCCTAGCCGAAATGTTGAGCCTGAATATTCCCCAAATCTTCAAAAGTTACAACAAGTGGAATGTTATGCGGATATTATTTTCTATCTGTTGCCGCCTAATACACGCTTTATGACACGGCGAAGTCTCCAACCCGCTTTGTGTGTCCTTCCGGGCAAGTTAGAGCTGGGGACCACTGTCACCACAGTCTACCAACTCCTCCCTTTAGGCCAAATCCCAACAGAGCCAAGGGGGGTAGTCCCTACAAGAAGGTTTATTAACAATTTAGTTAAAGGGATTTTATTTTATTAAGGTTACAAAGTT
>LPNX010356111.1:423146-433646 GCA_001517045.1 Pseudotsuga menziesii | reverse complement strand
CCCCTCTACAACACCTAGACACCCCCACATTAATCTAAACCCCCTCACTCCTAAACTCCTAGTCACCCCATACAAGTAAGGAACCCTCCCCCCTAATATATCTTTGTCTCTCTCTCTGACACACACACACACATCCCTATGTTTCCCCTTACCACTAGCACCCCCTAACCTATCTCTCTGACACACACATACACACACATCCCTATGTCGTCCCTTACCACTAACACCGCCTAACATATGTCTTTGACACACACACATCCCTATGTCTTCCCTTACCACTAACACCCCTACCTTATCTCTCTCTCTCATACACACACATCCCTATGTCTCCCCTTACCACTAACACCCCCTAACCTATCTCTTTCACACACACATCCCTTGAGTTTTAAAACAATATAGTTAGGTTGAGGAGAGGGGGGGTGTTAAGGTGCAAAGACTATGGAAGTGCTTGTTAATTCCCTTTAAACACGGAATGATCCCTTAGTCGTGCAACTACCTTCTTAATTGCTCCTAAACACTATTAGAGTAAAATGCACATCCATTTTATGTGATCAAAATGAGCCCCCATTTTTGTTAAAAATAATGCGTGCGCATTTTGTCTTAGTATAAACAACACCAGTCCTTGTCTGAGAAACACTCTACAATATTCCACGCAGGTTTCACAGTTCGTGCGCAAATTCACGTTGCAGATAGTGTGTGAACATTTTTTTCTTCACCATATTATCACACAAAATCTTGTTTTTGACATCAAGCATCTCCATCACAAGTGTCTAAGTATTGCTTGGAGCATGGTATACATCGAGGAGAAATAAATAAATAATTAATTGATCAAGAAAGAAAACAAGCATGGGGAATTTCGGATTGAGGAGCACCATAGAGCATCTCCACCATTGTTTTTGTTACAATTGAGGAGCTAGCAAAGGGAACATTAACTTGGTCATTGTGGTGGAGTATGTAGACACAATTGAGCAAGAAAGAAACCAAGATTGGGGAATTTCCCATTAAGGATCACCATAGAGCTTCTCCACCATTAACTTTCTTGCAATTGAGGAGCTAGCAAAGGCAACATTAACTTGGTCATTGTGGTGGTGTATGTAGACACAATTGAGCAAGAAAGAAACCAAGCTTGGGGAATTTCCCATTGAGGAGCACCATAGAGATTATCCACCATTAAATTTCTTGCAATTGAGGAGCTAGCAAAGGAAACATTAACTTGGTCATTGTGGTGGAGTATGTAGACACAATTGAGCAAGAAAGAAACCAAACATGGGGAATTTCCCATTGAAGAGTATCTAGAAACAATTGAGCAATAAAGAAACCAATCTTGGGGAGTCTCCCATTGAAAAGTACCATTGAGGAGCTAGCAAAGGCAACCTTCCTCCCAATATTCCCCTTAATTTGAGTAATTAGACACAATTGAGCAAGAAAGAAACCAAGCTTAGGTAATCTTCCATTGAGGAGCACCATATATCATTGATCATTGTGGTGATGGGAAACTCACGCAATCAAGTAAGAAAATCAGCAAGGAAGAGGATACCCAATGAAATCCTTGAAGAAATTAGAGAGAAGAAAAGAAATGGCATGACCAATCGAAGATGCTCTATGGACACTCAACCAATTCCAATTGTTGAGGATGCCACAATTCTTCCTACCAATCCACATCAAGACAAAAGCATTTGCTTGAGGGGCCTTCGGTCTCCATATCGGTAGAAGAACGAGCACTACATGGAACTGATCAAGAAGTAAAACATAGGTGCACATCAGGGCCACTTGAAACCTTTGCAGATTTAATTGGATGTGGGTATACAAGTGACGAAGTTAGAGAGACATTTAATGCCGAACGTATGCTTAAAGAAGAAAATGTTGTTCAAACCACCCAGGAGGATTTCCAATTGCCACCGTCCGACCGACTGGAAGACATGGAAGGACATGAAGCTCATGTTCAAACGGAAAACCGACCAGGTGATATGGTACAGGGTGCAGTTCCAACCTCCCTACCTCCATTAGCAACTTCACACCGAAGAACTCCAAAACATATACAGATCGATGAAAGTCTCATTGGTTTGCTTGAAGGTATGTTGTCTAAACACAGTATTGCATATCAATCTCAACAGATACTTGTCAACTATTTTGATTCTAAATGTGATGGAGATAAATGTAGATTATTTATATCGTTGTTAAAATCTAGGTCTATGACTATTGTTAGGAAAAAATTAAGGATAAATATGATAAAAAGTTTTGAACCAAGTTCTCATGTTGTCAGAAGTTTAGTACATGAATTTAGTACTATTGGAAAGAAATCTTGTTCAAATGATCGCAATGCAGCTCGTCGTGTGTTTTCACAATCAATCGTGAACAAAAGCACCAGGGCCCTTCGAGGTGATCCTGATGGTCTAGTCAAATGACCACAGGTAGGTAGTTAGGTATGTGGTAGTCAGATATTTTGGTTTCATGGTCTCATTCATTATTTATTGCTTGATAGATTGATTGCTTGATCAATTGATAAATTCAATAGGTTTCTAGAACTTGATAAATTGCACTTGAGCTTCATCATGTATTTGTTCTATTATATTGATACTTAAATGCCTCATGTCGTATAGCCCAAGATCATTATATACCACTCTATCTGGGATATGTGATCTATTGCATTTTCCTTGAATCTTGAAGTTGATCCTATAAGGACATCTCCTTGAATCCGATAATTTGTTTCTCCATGGGAGCCATGTAGTTAAGGAGTGGTAATCCTAGCCTACTATCATTTCCAATCCTAGCTTACAAACCCTATAGCCATTCCTAGTAACTCTAGTTTACACCATAAACCATAGTTTGCATTCCGAGTTTGATTCTCTGTTACAGCTACCTGGTACAATGATTTATCAAATTTTATGTAAATTCCAGTCTTCTAATTGGTATCTACTGAGTCTATGATTTATCAAATTTTATGTTTCAAATTTTCAATCTGAATGTTCATTGTTCAAATAATAATCAAATTTATAATTATGAATCATGATTCATAATTTATGAAGAAGTCTATATGCATGTATGATGTGACTATGACTCACACACACACACACACACACACACACACACACACACACACACACACACATACAGTACCCCTGACGTACCCAAGTACCCTTTTTCAAAAAGTGGCGTCCTCGTACCCGTCCTCGTCCCCATTCCCAGAACATGCCTAAACACGCTTGCATGACCCACCAAAACCTCGTTTTGATGCACGGTTTCCATTCTATGCCCCAAGTAAGGATTCGACAGGTGTCCCTGAAATCCTGTAGGAGGTGGGATTCAATGTGCCATAGAACTATGGTAGTGGCTCGGATTAATGAACTGTCAACTCCATTGGATTTAGGACATTGGGATAGTGCTAGGGGTGGCCCTCTACTCTGGGTCCATGGACAAGGGATCCTGTTTTAGGTCAATTTTGGAAACTAGGGTTTTGCTCAGTAAGGGAATGTCAAATTTTTGCACATAGGGGTCAGCTTTGCATATTCCTAGACCGTGAACATGTGGCTAGTGTGCCCACATGGAACATGCATAAAAACACTTTCCTAACCCACCGAAACCTTGTTTTGATGCACGGTTTCCATTCTATGCCTCGGGTAAGGATTCAACAGGTGTCCCTGAAAGCTTGTAGGAGGTGGGATTCAATGTGCCATAGAATAATGGTAGTGGCTCGGATCGACGAACCATCAAATCCGTTGGATTCAGGACATCAAGATAGTGATAGGGGTGGCCCTCTACTCTGGGTCCATGGACAAGGGATCCTGTTTTAGGTCAATTTTGAAAACTAGGGTTTTGCTCAGTAAGGGAATGCAAAATTTTTGCACATAGGGGTCAGATTTGCAAATTCCTTGACCGTGGATGTGTGGCTAGCGTTCCCATATGGAACATGCCTAAACAAACTTGCATGACCCACGAGAAGCCCATTTTGATGCACGGTTTCCATTCTATGCCCCAGGTAGGGATTCAACAGGTGTCCTTGAAAGCCTGTAGGAGGTGGGATTTAATGTGCCATAGAATGATGACCATTGCTTAGATCGACAAACTATCAACTTCCTTGGATTTCAGACACCGGGATAGTGCTAGGGGTGGCCCTCTACTCTAGGTCCATGGACAAGGGATCCTGTTTTAGGTCAATTTTGGAAACTAGGGTTTTTCTCAGTAAGGGAATTCAAAATTTTTGCACATAGGGGCCAGCTTTGCAAATTCCTCGACCGTGAAAGTGTGGCTAGCGTTCCCACATGGAACATGCCTAAAACAACTTGCATGACCCACCAAAATCCCTTTTTGATGCACGGTTTCCATTCTATGCTCGGGTAGGGATTCAACAAGTGTCCTTGAAAGCCTGTAGGAGGTGGGATTCAACGTGCAATAGAATGGTGATCGTTGCTCGAATCGATGAACCATCAACTCTGTTGGATTCAGGACATCAGGATAGTGCTAGGGGTGGCCCTCTTATCTAGGTCCATGGATAAGGGATCATTTTTAGGTAAATTTTGGAAACTAGGGTTTTGCTCAGTAAGGGAATGTAGACTTTTTGCACATAGGAGTCAGCTTTGAAAATTCCTCGATCATGAATGTGTGGCTAGCGTTCACACATGGAAAATTCCTAAACATGCTTGCATGACCCACCAGAATCCCATTTTGATGTACAATTTCCATTCTATGCCACGGGTAGGGTTTCAACAGCTGTCCCTGAAAGCCTGTAGGAGGTGGGATTCAACATGCCATAGAATGATGACCATTTCTTGGATAGACGAACCATCAACTTCGTTGGATTTACGACATCGGGATAGTGCTAGGGATGGACCTCTTATATGGTTTCATGGACAAGGGATCATTTTTAGGTCAATTTTGGAAACTTGGGTTTTGCTCAGTAAGGGAATGTGAAATTTTTGCACATACAAGTCATCTTGAAGGTGAGTGTAGATCTTCCCCTCTTGAAAAAATGCTTGTTGCAAACTATTATTCCATGTGTAGATGTTGAGAATTTTGTTACCTATTATGAGTTGTTGAACTTGAATTATTTCCCATCATTGTCAAGGAAGAAGTGTTCTTTGTTTGTGTTTTAATCAAGGCGAAAGGAGTTGTCAATCTCTATGTGGAGGTGAATTGATCTTAGGATCTCATATCATTCTTGAGACTGGAAATTTGAAAGAAGGTTGTTTACATATTAATTTAGCCTAGTCATCCAAGAGATGTGAGCATTTGTATGATGAAATGCAAGAGGAGACAATGCCATTACATCAGTAACCATGTAAGGGATCATGTTTATGTTTAGAAACAAGTGGCCAACCTATTACTCCATTATTACAAAATATATATCTTCACACTACGAATGTTTCAAATAATACTCCATAAACTTAAATTTATAAAACAAGATTCAGAATAGTACTTCTCCAATCAATTTAAACTATAATAAAATCACACATAATTTTCATCTCTTCCAAAGTTATTCCTCGAGGCCATTCATCAAATGCCATGTACATTAACAATATGATAAAATAATGTGCAGGATATAATCATAGCCATTATTATAATCAACCTTATACTCGGATACTTTTAGGTTTCATGTCTATCCCATATATTCATTAGATGAAATACATCATGCCAAACACCAATTTCATTTATGTATACCACACATGTGCATCATTTAGGCGTGTCAACTTCATGCATCCTTTAGAATCTTGTTAGTTTGTTATGTGGGTAACGTGATTTTGTATTCCACTTAGTTGGATCAGTTTCTTAGCTGTGTCGGGTGCTTATGTGTGTTAGGTATGTTCCATCTTTTTGAATACAATTTAACATTGTATATGCAATTGGATTGTGGTAAAAAACAATTGAAATGGACATTTTTGTCATTACGTAATATTGTAATTGTGCATTGTTCTCAAATTTATAACTGATATCTCCATGCAATCGTAAAATCTATCAAAAATTGGGAACATTACACATAGAAACATTCTTGGCCACGTGTATAATCACACTTAAAAGACTGAACCATGAAGAGCTCAAGATCCTTGATATGAAATATTTTTTATATCATGAAAATTATAATACAAAAATAGAAGGCCCTTATATGGCTTAACAACGTACATGTATCAAAAACATATTTGATGTACATGCAAACAAAAGTACATATGTCCTAGACCGCACCCCTATACTCTAACTTTCTATTGTACATAAAAATACATATTTTTCCTGGACTAACACATCAAAACTCTAAATTTCTCTTGTTTTTTCCTGACCCTAATGCTTGTTTCCTCTGTCCACGACCACTATGCATCTCTAGTGAATGCAAATCAATGACAATATATATTGATTAGGTAACTGAACTAGTACTATCCAACAAAACAAAAGTTTGAAAATTTAAACTATGACTCAATTGTACATAAAACAAACACTCATTGGATCCATCAGGGGTATAGATGCCTCTGGTGTCCTCCTTGCAGAGAGTCTATCTGCAATGCTTCTTTGTGAATAAAAAAATTGTCAATTATCTCAGCAATTATGAACATATACATGAATGCGAAAGTACTAATCAATTATGTAAAAAATGAACATCTCACCGAAAAAACTTGTTCTAGGGGAAGAAACTGGGTTTCTTCAATAGTAAGAGGAGCCGTAGGTTGAACATCAACCTCAGTCATGTGCACTAATGGACCAGGGTGTGGCTACATTCACCAAATGATAAAATAGTTAGACATCGTGCATGTCCATAGACAATACAAATGAACTGTACAATTACAAATATTCAAGTAGATGTACCTTAGTGTGACTTATCCCTATTTTAGATGCAGCAATGATTGCAGCATCAACAACCCCACTAAGGTATGGCACAGATGACTCTACATCCTGATGATGTAAACATGCGAAAATAACATTAAGAAAAACTAGTTGTGAAGTGAATTCAAAGCTAACCAACAACTGCCATTGGAAGTGTGTACATTACCGTGGGATGAGTAGGTTGATCATCATGGACACCCACTCTTTTCAAGGAAGAGGGTTGTTTGGTGTAAAAACCCGCTTATCTACGTTTGGACTATGGGGAGATCCAAACCAAAGCGGTGGTGCATGGATTTGCGATGATGTCTGCAGTCATAAAGTGTTACCATAGTTAGACATGGACTTGAATGGATGGAATAATATGTATTGAAAAACTAACATGTTGTAATATACTTACCCCTGCCTGGGACATATCTCCCCCATGGGAGGGACCGCTTCCAACAATTTCTTGCCCCTCTTCAGATCTAGATAGCATATGCAAGTTTCAAAATTATAAATATTAGCAATCTATAAAGGAGTGTACAATAAGAAATTTAAATAATTCAAACAAGACTCAGTCATTAACCATGTACTTACATTCTTCAGGTAATCATAAATTCCACCTGGGAGTATTTGGCTGAGATCAGTGACTCTTCCAACATCCGATTCTAAATGGGGTTCCTGCAACTTCAAAAATTGTAAATATTAGACAATTTAACAAATTAATCAAGACTAACACATGCATTAAAAACATGATATGTATTAACAAAATGACTTTAAATATTACCTCGATGTTGGTTGTTTGGGCCTTGAATACAACCACACCGGGTGCACTACCACCCCCTTGAGAGGCATCAATCTCCTGCAAGAGTAAAATTTGCATATATTACGAATCTTTTAATATGTGTACAATATGGAAAAATTAAAAATTGAACAAAAATAGAGTTTTAACAATGTCCTTATCTGACCACCAGTCATCATAGAGGTACCATGTCTTGGTCCAGGACCATAACAAGATTGACCACACGTTGTGCACACGTGTGGTTCACTCTGAGGCACATGGGATGTTGTTTTATCCCCACCAATAGATTTTCCTCTACCACCAGAAGTTGGTGGTTCTACCCTGGCAAAGGAAGAGGACGTTATCTGGTCAATAGTAGTCATGTGTCGAGAAACCATCTCAGCTAGAGTCAGAAATGCCTCCTGTGTCTGGGCAACCATATCATGTGCAGGAGGGATGTCTGCCCTTAGTAGTTGGGCACAGGGTGCAGGTATCTGTCGATTGGCATCTCTATGCCTAGCATTGGGTTGGTTTTGGGGAATCCCCCTACCAACGCCCTGGAAGCTCAATTTGTCAAAATAGTTGACATGTTTCCCCATCACAAACTCTACATACAACTTTCAAAGGAATAACAACAGTACTTCCCTATTGTTGTGAGGGGGAATGTCAAAAACCATGTACCATCTATCCATCCAATGGTATCTAATGGGTGGAAAGGTACACCACTCAATCGAAATATGTGCCCTGGTGTTCTCCGGAATGTCATCCATCCCAGGCACTCTAAACAATGTATAAATGTGTTCTTTGGTTATTTTCAGCTTCTTTATCTTATTGTAGCTCAAACCATTAGCGTATTCTTGTCTTTTTCTCTCCTTGTAGGATGCGATGCTGTACAAATCATCATTCGATCTTGCGATCGTATCAACAATAGTCAGCAATGAGTCTGACAAGGAGTGACAGAGCTCATCTCCACCCCTCTAGGTAGAACCAATCTCTTTGAGATGCCCAATAACCCTCAATATCTCAACATTGTTGTCCATAGTAGCCATTGCAATAAAAAACACAAATAAAATATCATTAGAAAAATAAACACATGATATAATGAAATCTCTAAGCACTGAAAAGTGTAAAACTAATGTATGACAAATAACAACATAAACTAAATCTATTATTTAAATTTTAAAATTGATCTTGAATTTTACAGTAAAGAATAAACATTTAACATTTTTTCATTTTAAATTTATGTCCTAAATTCAAGTATTAATTCCAATTTCCATATGCACGTGTACATAAAATGTCCTATGTGCATATGTTGATTGAGAAGCTCCTCTAGCTTATTTTAAGGCTTGGATTATAAAGTTTCATCAAAATTGTGAGGTGTTGACTAATGCCCTTGTAGGACCAGCTCCCAGATTGCGGGTAGAGGCAATGACTAGAGCCTAGAATAGGTAGCATAATGTGCTATCGATGAATAAAATACTAGTATAGGCAATGATTTTGTTAGATATGTAATTATTTGTTGTAGCGTGATGTTTTTTGGAATCCAAAGTCTATTTAGTAGATCTTTGTTTATATGTAATTTGGGCCATGTATGGATTCCACTTGATGTTATTTTAGTTATATGCCCTCTTTCTATATACCCATGAGAGACTAAATGCATAATTGTGTATAGTGGCTTTTATGGTTGCAAGGTTTCCACTGAATTCTATCATGTATGATAATATGTGATTGGCTGTAATCAAACACATCAACCTCCCTATGTATCTTGATGTTCGTAGAGCCTATTGTTGAACTTCTTTGTCTTGACCTTAACCAAAAAGTACCTTTCAGTCAAGAGGAAATATTTGTTAAGCATGGGAAGCTTCTATACCTTATTTTAACACTTGGATTAGGAAGTTTCTTCAAAACTATAAGGTGTTTATTGATGTTCTTGGACGACCAACTTTGATATTTCGGATAGAGGCAAGGGATTTACCATGTTTGTTTATGTATTTTAGGGAAGATATGAATTCTACTTGATTTTTTTTAGTTGTATGCAAGCTTGCAATATTATTGACAAACTTTGCATATTTGTTAATTTTGGTTTGGATTCATAATAATGCTTGCGAATATACATATGCAAATATTGAAGTTCATTTGATTTTTATGAGTTAATCGGGGTTTTGTTTTACATTGGGCATGTAAATTACTTTTCCAAACTTGCAATGTGCTTGACAAACTTTGCATATTTGTGAATTTTGGTATGGATTCACAAGGATGCTTGTGAATATGCATATGAAAATTGATTTGTTTTTTATGAGTTAATTGGGTTTTTGGTTTCCGTTGCCCATGTAAATTCCATTGAGGTTTTGGTTTCCATTGGGTATGTGAATTTTGGGTATGAATTTTGGTAAATAATCAAAATTATTTGGTTTTTATGATTAAATTGGGGTTTTGGTTTCCATTGCCCATGTAAATTCCATTGGGGTTTTGGTTTCCATTGCCCATGTAAATTCCAATGGGGTTTTGGTTTCCATTGGTTTCCATTGGTCATATAAATTAAAAAAAATTGGTTTAATTTCAAATTAGGGAAAATAAATTAATGAATATAGGGAAAAAATCATGAGAATATTTGAGGAAAATACCTCACAAAGAAGAGGTTGATCCCAAGGTGGACGTTGATGGATTTGGCTCACCCAAAATGCATTTGACCACTCTCGTTATGCTTCATCGAAGCTCCAATAGCGCGGCGTTGTGGCAAAAATGGCGGGCTCGACTCGTTTTATCCATAAAACATGTTTTAGTAAACGAGAGCGCATTTATTCAAAGAAAAACGAGAGCACGATTTGCATCAATAAAACTGGGACGCATTTTGGTGTACTATCCTAATTGGCATGCATGTTGGCAGCCTTGGGACTAGGCTTGGCAGGGTCAGGATTGCTTGGGATGATTTCTAT
>LPNX010356111.1:409468-421693 GCA_001517045.1 Pseudotsuga menziesii | reverse complement strand
GATTAATGCTAGCATTAGTTTGCTAAGATTAAGTAGATTAATGCTAGCATCAGTTTGACATTTTATTTTAGGTATTTATCGGTTTGATCAAGCCTCCTCCCTCATGCATCCAATATTGCTACATGCCACTCACTGCTTGAAAGACTTAACATCAAAACACTTGTGTCACTCACCCCCACTTGAAATCCTTCAACACCCGTCACATGCACCACATGGATCTTTGCATGTCAAAATGGAGCCCAGTTCTTGGGTTGGTCAAGCAACAACTTCTTCAATTGAAGCTATTGGTCGACCCCTTGTTCAAGAGAAAGTTTGTTGACTTGCTCAAGTAACAAGTCAAGTTCAATTGAAGCTTCAAGCCCGATGCCTTGATGAAAGAACCTACTTACTAGCGCTACCAGGTATTATAGGATTCATTATATTTTATGTTGAATTCAGTGCACGTAGATACCATGTTCACCATGTTCTTTGTGTCCTATACTCTTAAAATATTCATTTCAAATTTCATATTTGATCTATAATATAAAAAAGTAATTGGAACCACTGAACAATGACTTTATTATGGAGTCGTTGCTTCAAATTGTTGTTCTACAACTTGGATTCATTGTTACAGAACAATGATTTTCATATAGTTACTTGGATTTGGTCCGAGACAAACTAGTTATTTTCTTTGGCAATTTGTGGCACCCTTTCAATTTTTGCTATAATTTTACATTGGTATACGATATACCTCCTAAATTTGGCTATGACAACATATTCTACAATTCCAAAGGGTTGGATGCTCGCTCCATTAGAGGAAAACCACCAGTAGCTTTCTTCACGACAAAACCTTCATTTATTTTTCTTGTATGAGCCAAATATATAACATATACTTCTATCTTATTGATACCCCAACAAACCATGTCTCTTTCAAGAGTGAATAGTTCCGCACAAAATAATATCCATCCTTTCTCTCATTTTATATCATAGTAGCATAATTCGAATAGCAATACATGTAGGAATACAATACCATACAAAAAAATTAAGTAAAGAAAAAGTTTAGTACTCATAAAATACAGAAGTAGACTTAATATAATAAAGTTAAACATATATAATATTTTTAATAAAATATTAAATATCAACCAATAAATATTAAAAAAATATTTTTATAAATATTACAACAATGCTTTACAGTTAAAAAGTTGAAAGGGGTGTGAGACAGGTGTGTTGCTACTTGAAACTAGAATGTTTGGTGACCTTCTATTCTTTCTCATAAAATTATAATAGTAGTTCCAAATTTAATAAATGAAATTGGTTATTTCCTATAAATATGTTGAATACATTGTTACAAGGAACTCTCAAATTATTGCAAACCATGTGCACATCTCTAAAGGTTTTGGAGGATTTTTTTCTTATTAACTTTTCTCCATTCTAGGCGTCAAGTTTATGGAAATGCTATTCTTTTTTTTTATTTCATTAGGGGCGCCTTACTTCTGACATGCATCTGGCCTTGATTGAACTGGCCTATAAGGTGAGAATTTGAGAAAGCTTTGGTGGGCATCTCAAGCAAGATGTGTGTTAGATTCAAGCAAGATGTGATAGATAGAGAGTTCGAACCTGGCCCTTAGAAGGAAGGTGGTAAATTTAGTAAAGGAACTGGAGATGATCACTTTATGGTGTTATTTGGAGATCTTTAACCTACTAAACCAAGTGTGATGCAACAAGGCATTCCGGTTCAACGCTACGCAAGAATTTCATGCAAAAGCAACACTTACCTTCCTTCTAGCAGGATAACCTTCCCTTGGCTACCGAATAGAGCCAACGAGTAATTAATAATCCCGTTGTACAAAGAAAAGTAACTATCATGCCCTTTCCTCCCGAACTACTTAGTCCTTCAATTCGATAAACTAAGGTTCCCCAATAAATGAGAGTGACAACCAATGGTTCACAAGCAGCTAATTGTTAGCAGTTGTTTTGATATATTTTTCTCCCATACATTAGCCTTAGTGTCCAATTAAAAATTTGTGAGGAGAGTGCTCCTACTTGAAATTAGAATTCTTAGTGACCTTCCACTCTTTCTCATAAAATTATAATAATAGTTGCACATTTAATAAATGATATTTGCTATTTCATGGAAATGTGTTAAATACATTGTTATAAGGAACTCTCAAATTCAAGAATACATTGTGGAGCACATTGAACTTCATGTATACATTGTGAAACCACATATGCATGGAGGATTACAATAACACTGGTTTCTTATCTACATGCTCTATGATCTCATTTTTCTTTATCATAGGTTTTTTAGTCAATCAAATTTGTAAACAACAGGAAATTAATTATCTTATTACCTTATTATTAGTCTTTGGTTGAAAAGACTAATGCTTTTTGTTTTTATTATATTTTATTTTTATTTTAATCAAATGACATTTAATTATATTTTAACAAGCCTAAAATATAATTATAGTTTTGATATCATATTATTTATTTAAATTTGTATATGATTTTATTTGTATTGTGAAATTAAAAAAAATTGCAAAATAAAAAATTTCCATGAATGCAAACTTTTATTTTATTTTTTCTGATTTTCTAAAAGGAGTTTGAGATTTTGACCAACAACTTACTTCAAAGTTGGCAAAATGCTTTCATTGTGAAATATTAAATATGTATCATTGGTATTTCAACATTGTTTAATATAAATATATCTAATAGAATACTTTAAGAATGTTATATTGGGCTGATTTCCAAATTTTTGTATGATATTAATCTTATTGATGTATCATTGGTATTTCAACATTGTTTAATATAAATATATCTAATAGAATACTTTAAGAATGTTATATTGGGCTGATTTTTCATGCCCTGCACAACAATCTGCATTGCATATAAGGTAAGCAATTACAAACATTAACACACAGCAATCTGACAAATAAACCCACTAACCTAAGGCTCATATAAAACACAACAATTTAACACATAAGGAAGATTAGTACCCATAAGGGGAAAGGCTCCGCTAACTGTTTAATATAAGTATATCTAATAGAACACTTTAAGAATGTTATATTGGGCTGATTTCCAAATTTTTGTATGATATTAATCTTCTTTATTAATATTATTTATATTTTTGTTTTGGTTTTAAGTATATTTAAATTTTTACTATGTCAATAAATATATATTTATATGGAAGAAATAAGTTTGTATAACACAAACTTCCAATACTTTAAAAATGTTATATTGGGCTGATTTCCAAATTTTTGTATGATATTAATCTTCTTTATTAATATTGTTTATATTTTTGTTTTTGTTTTAAGTATATTTAAATTTTTACTATGTCAATAAATATAGATGCATATGAAAGAAATAAGTTTGTATAACACAAACTTCCAACACATATTTCATTAAAATTGGAAACTTTTTATTACAAAAACATAACAAGAATTGAATTTTTTGGTTATTTTCAAATTCTAGATCCATAGTTTAATTCTAGATCCTTTATTTTGTAACTATCCATTTTTTCTATCTCTATAACTAAACAAAAACTATATTTTACTTTAATTAATATTGGTTTTTTAATTTTCTTAAGTAGCTCTTGCATCATTACAAAATTGATTTATTTAAATTAATCATTATTCTATTGCCCATATTCATTAATAATACCAGGGGAATGGATTATGTTTAAATATATGATATATTGCGCGCATACCCAATCTCCAAGTTAAAATTCTTCATTTTTGCACATAATTTTATAATATATAAGTAATAAGTTTGTAACTAAACAAACACTGTATTTTATTTTAATTAATATTGGCTTTTTAAGTGTGTTTTAAACTAATTAGGTTATTAAATGGATTTTCAAGATAGTGGACCAAATTGAGCAAATGATATAATTTTACATAAACTTTTAATTTTCTTAAGTGGCTCTTGCACCATTAAAATTTTTAATTTTGATTTATTTAAAGGAATCATTATTCCATTTCCCATATTCATTAATAATACTAAGGAATGGATTATGTTTACAATATATGATATATTGGGTGCACACCCAATCTCCAAGTTAAAATTCTTCATTTTTTCACATAATTTTATAATATATAAGTAATAAATTTGTAACTAAACCAAGACTATTGTTTAGTTTAATTAATATTAGATTTTTTAACTTGATTATGTTATTAAATAGACTTTAAAGATAGTGAACCAAATTGAACAAATTATATATTTTTACATATAAACTTTTAAATTTTTTGCAACATTTAATTTCAATTTATTTTTACATAAACTTTTAATTTTCTTACAAAATTTTATTTCAATTTTTTTTAAAGAGGAAAAGAGTTTGCTGCTCAAAATCCTTAATAAATTTGGTTTTCAAAATTTAAAATATTAATGTGCTTCAAACCAAGGATTAAATGAATTTCAGGTTAAAGCCATTAAACTTACAGTCCTATGCTCCTTCTCTAAGTCATAAGTGATAGACTCATTCGATAATACGAAAAGGAAAATGGATAGAGAGAAGCTACTAGCCACTGAGATCGTTGTCTCAAGTTCTCCTGTAAGATGGCGTTTAAAAAAAGACATCTTCCCTGCAAATTCGATCAGATAAAAATATCACATCCAGGGTATAACCAGCAGGACACAAAAACATGAAAAGTCTAAATATACCGGGGCCTCAATGTGGACAATGACAAGCTTGAAGCTCAGGCAATCTGCCTGCTGTCCCGGAAGAGCCCGAAAACACAAATATCATAGTGAATCACGCTGATTTTCTTACATGAACTCCTAGTGGACCAACCCATTTGATATAATACAGAATAAATAAAAGAAAGGAAAGAAAGACAAAAAACTTAGAGCTAATTCTGTTAAAAAAGGAAAAAGAAAGAAGGAAGAATTGCTTGAACTTACCGGGGCAAGGCAGAAGTATTGCTCCACGAAAAACCCATGCATCCTTGCATTATCCTTCCAATGAAGAATCTAAACTTCATACCCCAGTATGATCCATTGCATTCCATTGTTTTCCTTCCCTCATTGGTATGACCTCTACATTCATTCTTGCAAGCTTGCCATCGCTTCATGCCTTTCCTTTGCGCATTCACTGGTTATGATTAAACTTGGTAAATATCTAGCTATTTCACTGGGTTAAAAGGCTATTTTGCACGGGAACAACATGAGATCCAGTCTCACCAGCAGCATCCAATCCATGAATTCCATAAGGAATATAATTTGTAAAGGCTGTAAGGCGAGGTTGCTCTAGCCACTAGCTAATTGGGATAATAATTGTGATGCAAATTGGGACGTTAAATGGGACATTAATTGGTATGCTAATTAGCATCCAAAATAGTTAACTTTTAAAAATAGACCTTAAAAGGGTTGCAAATTGGGTCACTAATTGAGATGCTAATTAGCGTCCAAAATAATGCCAACTTTTAAAAAGAGACGCAGAAAATACACTAAAAGTCATAATGGACAAGCTAAAAGAGATGCTAATCACAAGGTTTTGTTGTAGTGCCACGGGTGGCTGTGATGCTGAAAAATATGTGTAGCATCTATTAGTGGGTTAGCTACTTGCTTTTATCTGCTGCTTTTGAACAAAGCACTTTGTTGGTTTTGCTGGATAGGTTAAATCAGTATGGTTAGATTATACAATACACTTATTCATTACAAAAGGGCTCACTAAAAAACAAACATGTCATTTATAAGAATTGAACTTGTGCAAGGAAGGTAACACTCTTTCCTCCCAACCACCCAAACTATAACCAATAAACTTGTGTAGGGAGGGTAACTCTCGCTCCTAACCACCCAAATTATAACCAATAGACTTATTCTCGTTCCTCCTAACCACCCAAATTATAACCAACCCAAATTATCACCAATAGACTTATTATTATATTATATATATATATGATGTAAGCATTGCTATATAATTCTTATGTAAAAACACTATCAAAATTTTGAAACTTTTTATTGAAATCCTGCTGATTCTATTGTAATTATGAATCAATCTGTTCAGTCCTTTGGTAATTTAACATTTTAAACCATCATTCTCCCTATCAAGGAACCTGTTTTCAATTTCTAAATCACACTTTCTAAGAGTTGGTTAAAATAAATAAGTCTGAGTTCCCTCAATTCTTTCCATTAATTGTCACTCTGACTTGCCTTAGTCGTGACAAATGATTCTAAAAGAAGGTCAACCCACACAATCATGATCTGTGATGTAGCACCATACAATGAAGCCAACAGAGGGCTTTTCTAGCATTTGAAATCAATTATGCCATGGTAACTTTTGTTCGATACTGATGATTTCCCTGCGATTGGTCTTTTTTCGCTATTTATGTGATGGATGTGCCCATACAACCTTCATCAGTGGCTACTTTTAATTTTCAAGTAATTTTGTCTGCAAGCATTGGCGCTATGAGCACGCTGCACACCTACAAAGAAGTCTGCCTTCCTTTGTAAGTCTATAGCTTTGATTGCTCAATACTTTTAACAATTTTGCCGAAGTCTTACCACTCTCGTCCAATCCACCACGCATATATTTTTACGTCTTCGACGTTTCTTCACTGAGAAATGGCTAATAAAAAAATGCCACATGTATTTGTAATTCGTCACCGTTATAGTAAATAAAATTCTGTCACACCGTCCTTTTGGTATTCAGTTGTCTTGTATGCAATTAAAACCCATATCACTAAAGGTCCGAGTATATCCAGGCAGTGCCCGAGGAGAACTTTTAGCAACCAATAAACCAGAGGATAAAACATATTTTAGAACAGTAAAAGGAACAAAGTAGATCTTCATTTGTTTACCTGTATCAACAAGCACAGAGTTGATGGGAGGCATTATGAGTCGGCCAGAACCAAAAGATAGAATTGCTGCTGGAGAATCACTTGTAGAAGAAACCAGTGTACAAGGCATATATGAGACAGGTTCCAGTCTTTCCGGATCCCTCTCTTTTTCTAGCGAAGTAGTCCAGAAAAACGCTGCCATCACCATATCGTCCATGGAGAGAACATGGGGTGTATTGTCCAACACCACAAGAGCAATCTTTGGCTGAATAATAATAGAGTGAAGCCCTTCGATAGAGTCATGAGTCCCATGTGGAGCTTTAAACTTAATGTTAAACAATCTTCCCAAGGCTAGCTGGGGGAGTTTCCAATCTTTGACCTGTTGTTTTGATACTATTTGTTGGATTCATTATTATTTTTAGACCAAACAAACTGTAAGTGTGCCAGAATTAGGATCTTCTGAAACGATTAGTCCATGTAACGAAACTTAAAACCTTGAACCCAATGTCCAACCTCCAGACTGCAGTCGAGTCCACTGAAAATTCAGAGTAAAGGAATCTCTGGAAAACATAGGGCAATATCTGACTCCGAAGATGGAGAAAAAACTTTTTTCTTATGAGAGTCCTGGCGCATAAACGGTGATGATTGTTGCAAGGAGAAGAAAGAGAGTGCAGATTGTAAGATCTTCGCAGATTATTTTTACTGTTTTCTTGCCAGTTGAACTCGAAGTCTCAGCTTTTGCTGGATGATCCGTGAGAAAATTGGAAAACCGACTACATTTCTTTGATAAGGTTATATAAGATACTGCAATTTTCTGGGAGAAAAGCTATGGATTTCGGGTATTATGGCAAGCAGAAGGTTTCAGGACGAATTCCTAGCTCCGGCCTTGGTCTAGGTTTATGTAGCAAGGAGATTGTGAAGGCGGCTAAAAATGGTTCAATAAAAAACCGGATCCGTTCCCTCCAATGTATGCTCAGAAAGGTATTTTCCTTCAAACCCTACATAAAAAAATGGTCTTTAATCTTTTGCTATATTCATTTGATTGAAGAAAAAATGATCTTCGCAGTTTTTATGTCCCCTACGGTGACATATATATAAGTAAGTTGTATTAGTTTTTTTTTTAATTTTTAAAATATACATTTGTATTTACAATGTTTATATATTTGTATTGTTTTTTTTTTAAATTATCATTTTGTATTTACAATGTTTATATATTTGTATTATATTTTTTTTTAAAATTATCATTTTGTCAATTGGTTATTGGTCAGAAGCTGCTGACCTCACCATCTCGGGAAGCCGATTGAGGGGTGGGCGGCGGGCTAATGTCAGCAACATTAACTTGGTTTTTGGTTGATCGTGCTACTACATTTACATTTAACAGGCCATGCCATTGGTTGATCGTGCTACTACATTTACATTTAACAGGCCATGCCATAATGCGGGTAGTAATTTATTAATGGCATTTATTGATTTGTCATTCAAATTCACGGGACCTTTAATAACTCACCGAACCATTCAACTGCTTAGACACTCTACATTCATCTTTGAAGCACCACTCTTCAACGATTATTTTAAATAGGAAAACATAGAATACAGAGCTGCAAAATTCACCATCAATGGCGACCTCTTGGAATTCGTCGCGACTACTCTCATCTTAGTGTGTTTTTGCTTAATCCCAAGTTCAGAGGTGGTTCAAGGGCAAGGCACAGCACCGTTTCCTGCATTAATTGTGTTAGGAGACTCTACTCTTGACGCTGGCAACAACAATAACATCAATACACCGGCGAAGCGCAACTTCCTGCCTTACGGCAGAGATTTTCCTGGTGGGATACCTGCTGGACGCTTCTCTAATGGAAAGCTTACTTTAGATTTGTTGGGTATGACCTCCAAATACTCAACTTTTTAATTTCTATATACATTCTAAGGATTGAATAATTTTTCTGAGTCTCATTTCTGTATATTTTGAGCTACAGCTTCGGCCTTGGGTATCAAATAAACAATCCCTGCATACCTCGACCCACAACTGACGTCGGATGATTAAATCACCAAAGTCACATTCGGCTCGGCCAGCGCTGGCTACGACAACGCTACTTCAGAGAGTGGAGTAAGTAAAAAGCCATGGCTAGTTTAGGCGTTCATGGGCATTTTACAAATCTTTGGTTGGTTTCCTGAAAGTAATGGCATTTTACATGTTTTTGCAGAATGTAATAAGTTTTGAGCAACATATACAATATCTGAGGGAACACCAGTCACGATTATGACGTATAGTAGGACCGCAAGAAGCATCCAGAATTATTAGCGAGTCCCTGTATTACATTGGTACGGGAAATGCTGATTTCGGCGTCAGTTATTTTAATTTCAACCCTCTAAACCTTCGATTTAACCGTGCAGCTCAGTTTACTGTCTCCCAGTATGTAGATTATCTCATTAGTCTTGGTTCTACTATTAAATACTGCTAGCTCTAGATATGCATGGTTAGGTGGTTACGTCTTTTTATTTTGTTTCAGGAATAAAACCTTCTCTTCTACACCCCTAGCAACCATCTTTTTGCTATTCTTATAAACCTAAAACATCTATTATTTTGCAAATTTATAAGTAAGTGTGGGCTATGCTTCTACCTGATGATGCTACTGTTGCTTTATGCAGGATCTCGGTCTCAACCTGGATCACAATCACACCGGAACTGGGTCTGAGCCATTTGAGATAAAGTTGTAGACTCGGAGCTAGTGAATGGCATTGAAGGAGCTGAGCTTTGTCAGTTATATTTTTGGCATTGAAGGAGATTTGCAGTTCCTCTGAAATGTTGGTGTCTGTCATTTACTGATTACCGACTCTCAGTTCCACGAACTGATTATGTAATATGTAATGGATGAAGGAAGTATCATTTGATTTTAGTGGCAGACTGGACTGGGACATGACACTCAGAATCAGATGTATGAAGAAGCTGCAGGAGTAGGACATGGCAGTGTCGCAGCTTGCTCATACACTTCCAATTCTTTTCAGTTTTGGTGAGCTCATATTTCAGAGAAAAAATCTAACTGTTGTTTCTAGGTTGAATTCAATCCTATTTTTCACTTTGTGATCACTCGTTATATATACACACTTTGGTATATATATATCGACTTTAGTATATATATATATATATAGACTTTAGTACTGGGTACACGTTGATATATTCTTTCACTTCAAGGGAATTGGTAGTGTTTATATAAATAAAATTAAGAAAACATAGAATTGATATGATTGTCTGTCTCATCTGATTCTGGAAATCTGCAGTAAAACTGAATTTGGAATGTGGTCCCAGTTTGGTCTTATATCAAACTCGTTTTTATGAATAATATATCTCCCCATCCTTCCATCGGGGATCTCAATAAGATTCTCAGGTCTGCTAAGTCCTACTTTACTATTCTGCGTCCTACTATGGGGATGTGAGCGGCCATACAACCAAGTCATATTACCGTGCCATATTGGGAGCCAAACCGTATTGGAGCCCAAACGGGGGATTGAGTTTTCGTTGAATACCAGTAAGGTAGTCCAACTGCATAGATACGTTGCCCTTGTCCTAAGAAAGGGAAACAATTTCATATAGACTAAATACTTGTGAACGGATGGCTTTACATCGCTTCTTTGAACGGTTTATTTGACATCGCCTTATTATGCTGTAATGGCTTCGGGGACATCGCTGCTTCTATGTGTGCTGTAATGACAAGTGAGTTACCCTCACAATTGTAAGTCATAACCATAGAGCATTGCCGCCAGGGGTCTTTGCCAATCAGTAATGAATTGCCAGGAGTATCATTGACATGATATCACCGATCAAAAGGAAGTGGTCCCTATAGCCAGTGGTCCGTGCCATATTGGGAGCCAAACCGTATTGGAGCCCAAGCGGGGGATTGAGTTTTCATTGAATACCAGTAAGGTAGTCCAATTGCATAGATACGTTGCCCTTGTCCTAAGAAAGGGCAACAATTTCATATAGACTAAATGCTTGAACTAGATTACTCACTTCACGGGAATTGGTAGTGTTTTTTTAATGAATGAAGAAAGCGAGCATCAAGTAAATCTTATACATTCCACACTCCTCCCACTATGCCCCTGCACCTGCGTTGCCATCAGTAGAAGGTTGGATAGCTAACTCACATCGCTCATTGTTGCCATCATTCGCCAGCAAGTTGGGTACTTGAACTAGATTACTCACTTCACGGGAATTGGTAGTGTTTTTTAATGGGTGACAGGATTTATGCCCTTTGGCCTAGTCCTCAAATGGATAAAGTGCTTTTAAACTACTTTTAAGTTTGTTGTTTTCCCAGAGTTTTCTGAGTTTCCTGTAATGTTTATTTCTTATTTGAGTTTCTTGTAATGTTTATTTCTTATTTCTTTTCTTGTCCAGGATACCCGGAGGTTTTTTTGTTGTTGTTGAACACATTAGGTCCAAGTATCCCGTTCTAAGCTGGCATAGGTTTGTCACTGGATTTCTAAGCCGATTTTAGTGTGTTGGGAGCTCTGTCAATCAAACGCTGAGGGCACTACTATTGTTTAGTGTGTTGCTTCTACCCCAGAAGCTACTAATGTTTGATTAGCAGTCTGCAAGATCAATATGGTTTACGTTGGAGGACTATGACATCTATGTGAAAAAATTATTAGCTTTGATTATTTAGTATAAAAACTTAAAGTGTCCTAATTGATCTCTTGCTGAGCCATAAAATCACTGCCATTGCATCCTGGACATATTAAAATACCCAAATGTCGGCCCTGGACATATTAAAATACCCAAATCTCAAGAGCGGCTTGATCCCTGGACATTTAAAATACCCAAATCTCAAGAGCGGCTTTTCAAGGCATTAAAATATGCCCCGAGTCGAATTGCAGTGTGTGAACTGTATAAAACGTGACAGAGTAAAAAGAATTGCAGTGTGTGAACTGTTTAAAACGTGACAGAGTAAAGAGGAAACAGAAACGGAACCCATCGTTTACACATGCATGTAAAGAAACAAGTTCGTGCTATATATAAGGGACAATTGTCCTCATTTGCAAAAAAACGGTGAAAGCAATAAAATAACCTCCAAAGTGGTCAAGATTTTACAGAATGAGTGAAAAGCTGGCGAGAATTTCGGCGAAGCTTGAGGAAAGATTAAAAGAAGCGAGCAAATCGGGCAAGAACACTTTAAAACGAGTTGAGATTGATGCAGGATTCAACAAAAACAAACACTCCATAACCTAAACAAAAATGGCTTAATGCTGGAACAAGTTTTAGGAATTTAACCCGTCAAGAATAAAACAGACATAGTAAAGCCAGAAACCTTACCTAATACACTACAACCATGTAAGGAAATTGATCGCCAAGCTCAGCATTCTCTCCAACTGAAAATGCAAGAAAAAATCAGCTCGCCAACCAGGTCTCGATTAATATATACCAGTGACGGGTAAAGGCAGTGACCACCGCATACTCCACTTGCTATCCTCGGTCGTCCAT
>LPNX010356111.1:366968-404468 GCA_001517045.1 Pseudotsuga menziesii | reverse complement strand
GTGACATAACCCTTGATGAATGTCACTAATGTAACATAACCCGTGATAAACGTCACAATGCGACATAACGCTTATTAAACGCCCACTATCACATTATTAATGTGTCACATCTTTGGTTGTGTTGACATATACCATCCAAACACTGTAATATACAATGGGTTAACATCGTAATGTGATATAACCCTTGATAAAGTCGAAGTGATAAATACTTATAATATTATTAATTATATTATATTATAATATGAATATGGTATTTAATTAAAATATTATAATTAAAGTAACAATAAAATATTATTGTTGTTATGGGTGTGGTTCATTGGTCATACTTAACCATGGTTTACTTTGGTGAATCACATGGCCATAGTTGATAATGCAACAAGAAATTTCTAAACATCCAAAAACACATTATTAATGTGTCACATCTTGTTGGGCATTATCTCAATGTGACATAACCCTTGACAAATATCACAATGTGACATAACCCTTGCTGAATGTCGCTAATGTAAGATAACCTGTGATAAATGTCACAATGTGACATAACGCTTATTAAACGCCCACTATCACATTATTAATGCATCACATCTTGGGCATTATCGCAATGTGACATAACCCTTGACAAATATTACAATGTGACATAACCCTTGATGAACGCTGCTAATGTAACATAACATGTGATAAACGTCACAATGCGACATTACTCTTATTCAACGCCCACTATCACATTATTAATGTGTCACTTTTTGGGCATTATCGCAATGCGACAAAACCCTTGACAAATATCACAATGTGACATAACCCTTCATGAATCTCGCTAATGTAACATAACCTGTGATAAATGTCACAATGCGACATAATGCCTATTAAACGCCCGCTATCACATTATTAATATGTCACATATTTGGATGTGTTGACATATACCAATCAAACACTGTAACAAACAACGACTTAACAAATAATGTGATATAACCCTTGATAACGTCGCAGTAAAACATAAACCTTGATAAACATCACAATGTGACATAACATCCTACATTACTATGTAGAATGTAGATGGTTTAAACCATTTCTTTTGCCAAAACTACAATGAGCTTATAAAGCTTCTTGAAAAGCTTTTTGAGCACATGTTTTTTCATTTTTTTTCCTCCTCAACCCTAAGTTTTTCCATCATTCTCTTATTTTATTACTTTCATTTTATTTTCTATTATTTAGAATTCTATAGCATCCTAGTTAAACTATTTTTTCTTTATTTTGACTCCATTAGTCCTTCTCTTTTGCTTTTACTCTTTTTAACAATTATTTTTTAACTGTTTTTAATATTTTATTTTCACCATAGTCCAAATTATATTACTTTTATACTCGAGATACTTCTTAATTATGATTTAAGTTTTATTTTTTCTTAATGATCCATGGAATCTTGGAACCTTTATAAATTGTGATGCTATGCATTCCATAAATCTTAAATAATGATATAGGATTGGTGATATTGTATTTAATTTTGGTAAATTATAAAATGTTTTTGCATAATTTTCTAGAGATATTTTAGCATCTATTTCACCATCGTCCAAATTATATTACTTTTATACTCCGAGGTCGAGATACTTCTTAATTATGATTTTAAGTTTTATTTTTTTTAAATGATCCATGGAATTTTGGGACCTTTATAAATTGTGATGCTATGCATTCCATAAATCTTAAAAAATGATAGGATTGGTGATATTCTATTTAATTTTGGTAAATTATAAATTGTTTTTGTTTTTTTTCCATTCGTTAAGCATAATTTTCTAGAGATATTTTAGCATCTATTTTCACAACAGTAGAAAATAACAAGTGTAAGGAAAGTCTCAAACTTGGAGCTTGTTGGTATTCCAATACCAAATGCATAATGATTTACAATTATTTTCAAGTCTATTATAAGATTTATACCCTATATTTAATTTTTTATAAATAACATAATTCTAAAATTTGTGATAAAGATCAATTCCAATATATTTGTATAAAGTATTTTACTCAAATCAATTAATGTACCACACTAAATTAACCAAACTCATATTTTTTAATTGGATTCCCATAGCTTTTGTTTTGCACAAATACTAAATAATGTATCCTTGAGATTGTTTAGTTTTTCTAGGAGATCGAAGGACTCCTCATCATAAGAAAAATGCCATTAATGTAAGAAGGACTATGACTATACATACTAGATTTGTGTCAACATTGAAAATTAAAAAATAGTATCAAAATATATTTAAACATTAATTTTTATATTTTTGACATAAAGTACTCTTAAAATATAATATAATTTTTTTTAAAATTATTATTATTTAATAATTTTAATTAACTATACTAATTAAATTATATATTAAATAATTAATAATATATAATTTACTTTTCCATTAAATTTTAAAATTATAACCCCTCTTAGAATATTATAATTCAAACAAAAAATTTAATTGCTTATTTAAAATAAAACAATTAAAATTTAAAAGTTCAAAAAAATTCAAACATATTATTTTTTCTTGCTAATTAAAAATACATTAACTTATAAACTTTATATTCCTCAATCCATTACATAAAAATGCATTGACATTTTTTTTTTAAAAATTCCTCAATCCTTATAGAACCTAATTTTTTAGATCATGAGGATAGGTTAGCGGAATAGAAAATTAATATTAAAGTGCTATAAAATATGTTTTGAAAATTAATATTAAAGTGCTATAAAATATGTTTGTTACTATTAAATGCATATTTTTATTTTTATAAGAAACTACATCGAAGCTTTGGAAAAAATGCTTTAGAGAAAAAAAATATAACCAAGTCTAAAGCTAATTTTTGAAACAAAACCTGACACAGTAATATCAAAATCGATTTAAAAAAAAAAGTAAAATAATGTTGTTTTCAATAGTTTGAAAATGATTTTATTTGCATTATTAGGTTACTTTTTTGTTAATGTTGGATGGATATTTTTATTATTGTAAACACTTACACATAAGCTTTGTAAAAAATGGTTTAGAAAATAATATATAGTTAAATTCTAAAAATTGATTTTGAAACAAAATCTTACACAATAACATAAACAAATTAAGATAATGTTGATTCAATAGTTTGAAAATGGTTTTATTTGCATTATTATGTTAACTCTTTTCTTACCAAAAAAATACACTCTTGCACATTAGGGTTTGCTTGTTTTGTTGCAGCCGCAATGTTCCTCACTCCAGGCGGCTCCCCCTACAAGGAATCCCTTCCCTCTCCTCAAACAATCCTCGTCAACAACCCAGCCAATGAAGATATTCAGATCCAAACGTAGATGGATTGGTTATGATGCCGTAACCTGTTTCTGTGTAAGCTATGGACACTAATATTTCCTATTTAACCACCAAAAGGCCGCATGATAACAGCTTGCTTTCTGTTCCTTAGGGTCAGAGGCGCGGCTTAATCAGAGTGCTAAGGATGATTTTTCACTCGTCCCACAGGCTGATCTCAAGCATTGGCGAGCTGAGTTTCTCTTTACCAATTGCGAAAACTTGATCCCAATATATTGTCAGAGATGTCAAGGTTATAACTTACTTCAACACTAAGCCTATATACAGTATTCAAAATCATAACATGCAAATAAGAGAACATGAAGTACAATACAGTTAAGATGGATAGACTTACCTCTGTTGCCTGTTCTTGCTGAAGCTTTCTTCCAAAAGAGCATATTTCCCCTCAGACAGTCTGGGCTTCTTCTTCGTAGCGCCCTCTTCTTCTATATCGTTGTGTACCCTTGAGCAAGCTCTGTCATTCTCCATCTCCTCGGTCGAAGCCTGCAGTCTCTTGACGTCCATGCTGTAGCCGCTATCTAAACTGATAGCACTCACTGTATCCACTGTGCTCTTAGATGACGCGAGATTAATGGCAGCCGCTTCTTCATTGCGATGACAGAGCAGAAGAAATTTGTTGAGATTGAATTTCCTTGAAACTGGTACTTGAAGGAATGCATTCCTCGCTTTTCCTGGTGATCTTTGTTCATCAGAACCACCATCTGCAAACGTCGATTGTCATAATTATTATCCGAAATACAATCAAAAGCACCCACATGGAAATTAAAACCCTAGTAATTTAAAACTGAATCATTTTAAGTAATCAGTAATCAGTATCCCGGGTGAAGTCTTCTTCAATGGCAAAGTGCCCGAGGCTGGAAGAACAGCCGAGCAACCCAAATTTAATTGCAGTGAAGATCCTTGGACGGCTGAAGTCTTCTTCAATGGCAAAGTCCCCGAGGGTGGAAGAACTACCGAGGAACCCAAATTTAATCGTATATCCTTGGACTGCTCTCCGGGAAGCACACTTTAGATCTTGCGTTCTTGAGGCTATCGCAGAACTGATATTAAGAAACTGATATCGCAGGTGGAGCTCTGTGTCGCAATCTCTCGCAGATATTGCATATGATTTAAGAAACTGTTACTGCATGCACAAACGTGGCTCCACCTCGCCTGTATTTACACTAAACTACTCCGTCCAAACTCCTAAATCCGCGATCTGCTCATCTAATAGACTCCTAAAAAGGGGCTAGTTAAGCTATAAACTGATAGTTAAAAGATCAGACGATTGGGATGATCTTGAGCATCCACTTGGCGGGATTTGCAGGATCTTGATGATCCGCTCAAGCAAGTCCATCCCCCCAAAATACCATTGATATACGCCTATCGGCGTAATTATGTAACGGTTAAAGGAAGTGACCACCCCATACTCCACTTGCTATCGCTGGTCGTCCATGCGGTCTGCCACCTATTGTCAAGATCGTTGATCAGCCTTTTAGAACAAATAAATTATTATGTAGATAGTTTAACGGCTGGTTGTATTAAAGGAAGACCAAATTGTCCCTCCTCATCTAAAATAGCCACAACGATGCCATACCTGGCCTTGCCTCGTGGCCAGAGGGGAATTTAAGAAAGAAACAAATTCACACAATTGAATATTTGGTCAAGATGGATCGCTATAGAATATCTTTCGATTCATTGGACAATTTATTTGTTTTGTTTTTTTGGCATGGAGTGGACAAGCATATCTATTAGCACAATTAATGCCCTTGTTAAAAGAAAAAACACAAAATTAATTAATAGTTTTCAAATTAATTACTACTTTAAAAAAGGAAATGTAGCTATAACCTTGAAGGATCAATTTAAATGTTTGCAATGTTAGTGAAAATGAGTGTTAAAAGGTATGGTAGATGTTAAAGGTGAGGAGATTTTGGCTATCCATTTATAAAGTCAATGAAAGTTATATGTAACATTATAAAAAAATAAAATAAAAAATATTATTTAGTTAAGTAAATTAGAAATTTTAATAAGGTTTATTATTATTTTTTTAAATATATTTATTGTCTTGATTTTATACTAAATTTTAAAAAATTGTAGCTTTATTTTGATATTAAACTTAATATATTATTTAAATTATCTAAATTTTTATGTACATTAAATGTGTTTATTTTATTTTTTATATTTGGGACAATTTAATATTATATATATTTTATTTATAATTTCTAGGTGATCTAAAACTTTTAATGGACCTATGGAGTGGAAAATGTCATATTTTGAATATGGCACTTCCTATAATGAACACAAATTTTACCTAAAAAGATAGTATATGAATTAACTATGGAATTAACTCTGAAGGAATTAACTTGACCACCCAACAAGTATCAACAATTTATCATCTAGCTAATAAAAAATGGTACATACCCACTCTGTATTTAGGCTTGTCTTTATGTCCTTCATGGCCTATTTGAGATGTAGTAGTAGTTCTCACAAAGCTGGTAAAGCTCATCCTTGCTTTGGATCCATTGAAATAGAACTTGAGTCTAGAGTCTTCTAAGTAGTCAAATCTCTACCATCCTCAAAGGATGCCTAAGTAGGCTATAACAACATTTATTCTATTTTTATTGAGTTTTTAAGTAGGCTATAACAAAATTTAATCTATTTTTTTATTGAATTTTAATTTTTTGTATAGGCAATTGCAAACCATTAACTATCATGAATGCATGCAATGTCGAGGACATTACCACCTCGTAGCTCTTGTTTTACTTAATAAAGTTGCTTTGAAAAAATACTTCAAAGTTTGAGGTTTGCCCTGTGTAACATGAACTTAGCCTTGATTGATTGAGGGTTGCACAGTGTAATACGATATTTCTTAGCCTTAGGTGTCAAGTCGTGAATGATTGTCCCACTCGCATGCTCATATTTACTTTTGGCACATATTCAAATCTTTTTTTTAATCAAAGAAGGCTGTAAGATTTATGGAGGCATTGTTTCTCCATTCAGTATGTTATTTGTCATATATGCCATTATCGTTCTTTTTGAAATGCCACAACTCAAACGACCTCATCCCTGAATGATTGTCCCACTTGCATGCTCATATTTACTTTTGGCAGATATCAAATGTTTCTTTTATCACAGAAGGTTGTAAGATTTATAGAGGCATTGTTTATCCATTCAGTATGTTATTTGTCATATATGCCATTATCGTTCTTTGGGAACACAATGCCCTATCTCCCAAAACCCCAAACCTTCATGTGAAATTTTAAAAACCCTTCTAAAGTTTTGGGGTTATGTGAGTGTGTACTTGTAAGCATTGGTTGGCTTAGATGAAATACATCCGTAGCCATAGGGATGTTGTGGATTAATTTGGTATTGTTGGAGTATGTGATGTGATCTTTAGATCTCAAGGTGAAAGAGCTAGAAAATGATGGCACGCTGAAAATTTTCAGTAGTTTAAGCAATTTGTCATTTTAAAGTTTTTGGCTGCAAAAAGCTAATATTTGAGGCATGCTTTAGATAAATAGAATGTGTTTATGTATTTCGATAGGTGGTGGAAGCGAAGGATTTGACATCTTCAGGTTTTGACTTACAATTTTACTATGTTTTTGCGAAATTCAACTCTCAAGCAAATATAATCTCCAAAGCAACGCTTACAGTGCAGGAAGGGTTCATAGTTTATGAAGAGTGGGATCAAGGAACTATGGTTTCCAGGGGCTCTTATTCTATTTTTTGAAAAATCAATTGTCTCAAAGATGTTGTTACATGTTTAGTGCTTGTAATTTTTACAATTGATGAGTTTTAAACTTTTATGTAATGGATTTATGTACTTTTATCTCCTTATATTGGAGAGTGCAATGTTTGTGATGCTTTTTTTTCAGATGTATGTTCCTATCATAGGCATCTTTATCAGGTTTTGATATGTGATGAATGTGTAGTGTTTCTGGTGGACGGTGGAAGTCCTCCTCGGATGTTATTTTTTCTCATAACAGAGATACAAAAAATAGTTTTTTTTTTAAGTATGAAATAAAGCACATGAGGGAGTGGAGATGAATTTAAAGGTCACAGGAAGTGAATGGATTGCAGAGTGAATAAGGTGATGGCCTCCCTATAACTGTGGACTCCAGGGGCTCACATGCTTCTTTTTATAAAACCATTTGTCTCATAGATGTTGTTACAGGTTTAGTGGTTGTAATGTTTTTCAGCCTTTGTGTATTTTGAACTCCTGCTGGAGAGCACAATTTTGTGGGGGTGTTTTTTTAGGGGTGTTTGAACCTATCAAAGGCATGTCTTACAGATTTTGGTAGTGGGTAAATGAATATTATCTCTTGTAGGAGTTTCTGGTGGATGGCAGAAGCTCTCTTGGGCTTCTCTTTTTGTTCTTGGCAGAAATATTGTGCTCAAAAACTCTAATGTTGAAAGTATTGTACTTTGATTTTCAAAAATGTTTTTTTTTTGTGGGAAAAAAATGTATTTTGATAGGTAATTGCAAGTTGTGTCGATTGAGTCTATCTTAGGTGGTTAGGGAGGATAAATGTTATCATTTGCACCCACGTTCAAATTTGTGACATGTACTTTTTCTTTTCAGTAGCCAATTGTTGTTGAGGTTGTGAGCCATTAGGAATATCTTACCTTTGCTTATGGGTTGGAGTGTGGGGTGCTTGGTTACTAATAAAACAAAGAAAAGCAATGGTAAATGCAAGTTGTGTGTCCATTGTGATAAGGTCTAGTGACAAGCTAGAGCAATTTTTGTAGAATACGTACACTTAAGCTTGAAGATAGATTCCAAGTAAAATCCCATGGTAGCTTTGGAAGAATAGGAACACCAAAGTCTAGCTTTGGAAAAATAGGTACACATAAGTATAATGGTGATGCCAGATGAAATCCCATGGCAGTTTTGTTAGAATAGGTACACCAAAGCCCATGGCAATTTCTTGAGTAAAAGGTACAACCTAATCCATTCTTTAATAAGCAAATCTTTCAAGAATGTTTTTTTAAAGGGGATGAAATGACCATAGCAATTTTGTGAAATAGATACATCTAGCCTAAACTGATGCAATGTGAAAGCCCATTACAATTATGGGAGAAAATACATCCTAAGCTATTCTTTACTATGCAAACCTTTCAAGCATGTTTTCTTTTTTTAAAATTCCATAAAACCATTACTGTTATACTCATATTAACTTTACATTGAAAATAGAGGACACATATGCATAAATATTGTTAAAGGTGGGAGTTAGGGAAGGTTTTGTGTAGAGATTTCTTATTAAGAGTCAACCAAAACTAGAAATTTTTCCCCTTAAAACACACAGAAGACCAAAGAGGTACAATGATATGTAGATCTTGTTCATTGCCATATAAAATTTGTGTTGGATGCTTTTCTGATAGGTTTTACAAGCGACAACATTTTAACAATAAAAATCATGGCTTATGGGGATTATGGCAAGCGAAATATTTTATGGTGTCACACAGATTATGGCCATGGGAAAGGAATGTGAAGCATAGGGGTCATGAAGGAAAGAGAAAATGTTTCTATAAAAAACCAAATAAGGTCAGTTGAAAACTTCCTCATTATCCTTGCATTGAAGAAATCACCAATAAAAAGCATGTTTGACTCTAAATTACAAGGAGCCAAGGTGACGTACTTGGTCAATAAAGCTTATAACATACATAAAATATTTTCCACTAAGGGGTAGTTGCTAGTGTTGGTCATTAATTTTCTAATTGAATTATACTATTTTAAAGATGCCATCTATAATGTAAAAGTAAATCCCCCTCAATCTATGCTAACCCATCTAATACAAAACTAGGCTTTCAAACTTAGTATTTTCATTGCTGAGTAGTAGTGACATCTTTGGGCATTGTGACAATGCCCCCTTTTGGAAGTGCTTTTATCCAAACTCCAAAGCAATTGTAGTGTGGAGTAATAAAAGCATTTCAAGGCCTTTCGAAGTAACACCTTCCAATTGAAAATCCTTCCACTCAATAAGTTAGTCTAGGATTACTTTATTGTATTCAATGTTTGGACTTTCTCTCCTATTACCTTCTTCCAACCTGATACATAAAAGTTGTTTTTGGTTTCCTGCTGGCATCTCAATAGTATACGAGACATAAATCCCATGGTATTTAACCCCAAGTTTTTGTTCATTTTTCCTTTTGATATATATATACATAGGGATATTATCTCAAGAAACCCCAATCACCAACCTTGAATACATGTTCACTTGGATAATGTCCTGCTTGGATTTCATCCTATCTTGGGGCAATTTGAGATTTTTTTTAGCTGCTTCATTATCCTTAAGGAAATCACTGACAAATGGAATTTGGATGTCTTCAATAGTTGAATTAGTCAACAAGGGAGGGTCATGTTCATAAATGTAGAGGGATTTAAATGACGTTGTTACTGGTTGAAATGGTAGTCGAAATGACCGGTAAGCATGTGAGAGAAAAGTGACCATTGTCACCTTAGTCACTTGTTCCCAACTTCTTCGGAAGTCGAAACCTCCAATGGGAGAGCCCTATTTGATCTTGCAAAGACACTAAGACAAAGTGTTCTCTTTCGATATTGTTAGAGATTAGTGCCTAATGGGGTCTAAAGAATGAGTAGGAATATACACACTAGTTTGGTTGTCAAATCCACTTTAACAATGCATTCATGTATATCCAAATCACCCTAATGGGATAATCATAATATCCCACTTAATTGCAATTTGTGAGGCCAATATTTGTGAGTTCTTATCACTAACCAACAATTATTTAACAACTTAGAGTACAACACTATATATCATTATAGCAGCATGAGCGATGTATAACAATTAATGCATAATTATCAACATTTTAGTGACATACTATAGCAACGATCATTTGTGTAAGAAAGGATCATCAGTTATTAAGTATCAAAGTATGTATTAGTCCCCCCATTAGATTATTTATGACAACAATGCGTTAACAAATTGCATACAACAGTATATAACCAACATTAAAGATACAATATTAGTCTTTTATAGTCATCATCATGATTCTAGCATGCAACCATGAAAATTTATCGTCATCAAATAATCACACCAAGCATAAGTACATCAGTAAATGTCAGTCATCACCCACAACATTTATAACAACGTTGATTATGTGGAAGTGATGAACATCAATAAATATTCAGTCAACTATTATAACAACATTAGTAGGTTAAACAAGGTTCCATATCGTTACAAGTATGGTCACTTAACCAATTTTGCAATAGCCAACCGATAACAAAGACTGAGGCAAGTATGTGCTAATTGTGTGTATTGTGATAGTAATGGTAAGTTTTAATACCAGTATTAAGCAACAGTGCATTAGCATTATTGTTACTAGTAATACTTGCATCATTAACAACATTAACATAGGCACGTATTCATTATACTGCATGGAACTTACTGTATATATAATATGTATGTAGACTGTGGTAGCAAAGAGGAGGGCTGCCACAACATGAGAATCCCTAAGGTGAGGGTTTAGGAGACACCTTAGGAGGAGCATCAAGGTGTTGAGAGGTGGCTGTTAGGGAAGAGAAGCCTAAGGGAAGACTAGTGAAGGGAGGAGAAGAGGAGAGGCTAGGGTAACGAAGGTTTGTGGAGCAGCCAAAGGGATGCCTTTATGGAAATGAAGGCAGAGATGAGTTTAAAATAGGGTAGTGAGGTAGAAAGAGAGGCTAAGTATAGGAGAGGGGGATGGTTTAGGGTAGAATTAGGACTATTTTTTAGCCCTTTTGGGAAAATTTTGAGATTTTTGTATTTTTAGGGTTCCCTATAATTCCTCCTCAGGGTTTTTTATGGATTTAGAGGCCAGGGAGAATTTGTAGGGAGGGTGGCCAAAATTTTAGGGAGATCAAAAAATGAAAATTTTTAAATTTTTTTAGGGTTTTCAACATAAAATTACATACCTAATTATAACCCTAATTTTACCATGAGAATGCAAATTTACACATGCAAAAGGAAATCTATCCAACCCTATTGACCAGGTTTTGGAAAAGAGGGAGATCTAAGACATAGGGAGAAAAACCCTAGAATAATCCTACCCAAACCTAGGGCATCAAAGGAGTGAATAACTAGCCTCTAGAGAAGATTAACCTAGGTTTACAACTAACCCCTAAAGCAGTAAATTTATAACCCTATAAGTACTCCTAAAAGTACATACTTCCACAACCAAGGTGCCTAAAGTTGACAAAGATCTAGCCAAGAAAAAATGCAACCCTAAAGGCTACCATTCAATCCATAAACATACATCATTCATCAACAAGTAGCAAAGAGTAATCAAGATGCAAACCCTAGATAACTCCTTATGCATGTGTTAAGAAAACAAATCCAGCATCACCTTAGCAAGAGCGTTGAACCAAAAGAAACTCCAAGCATTGATCATCAAACCCAGGAAAATTCCTTCCTTAAGAGGTGTGCATCACATCCAAAGAGCCCTAGAAGGGCAGAAAAGTAACATAGTGTTTTATCTCATAAGTTCTATTTTAAAATGAAAGTGATGAGATCTATTTATATGATCTCACACTCACTTTTTACAAAATGTCCAGGCCTACATGCCTTAAAATAAGTCAATTTGAAATTATAAAATGTCAAATAATAATAAAATATAGCCTAAGGTAGGCTTAAAGTAGGCTACCTGGGGTATTTGTATCTCCAGGTGCCAAAACATGCTCAAATAAGGGAATCACTTTGAAGGAAAGGATGGAGTGAGCTGGAGGGAGGGTGTTATACCCCATCTAACCCCTAGAATGCTGTAAAATCCCTCAACGCCCTCCTCAAAGCATGAAAATTCCTCGCATGGAGGATGCATTTTCTCTGAGGAAATAAGGTCAGGGAGAGCAGGAAACCACAATTTGAGAGGCCAGGAGGGTGTCATCAGTGACCATGAGTGGAGATGAAGTTCTCACTGCTGAAGCAAATGCCACCTGAGAATGTAAACAAGAGATGGGTCCATGTGACCCATTCGTGATCCGTTAGGGTGCGCTGGGTACAGGTGCAATGTAACATGTGGCATTGTAATGAATGTGTGATAGGTTTTATTGTACCAAGTTCTTCCAAATGCAACTAGTTTAGCCATGAATCTTGCTGGTCCACAACATACTTTATCAAGTAGCCCTTTAAACATTGTTATTTTTAATAGAAACTGAGTAGATAAATTAGGGGAAAAGAGGTTGTGCACAACCATTCATTACAAAACAAAGAACCCAAGTTCTATGGTGGTTTGAAAGGAGAAAAAGGTTGAAACAACTATATTTATAAATACTATTATGGAAATTCTAGTATGCTTCTTGAAAGTAACCATAACATGGGAATGGTAGAATTTAACAAACTGTTGATTCGACAAAATACAAAAAAACATTCAGAAACTGACAAGAGGGAGAGACTCTACATATTCTTGCCTTTGTGGCAAAGATTTGGCTGAATGACAGAGACTTCTTCCATTGGGAGAGAACCTTCTTCTGGAGAGTCCTGACAATGGCTGCATTGGGACATTATGGACATTTTCAATACCTCATCCTTTATTATTTCCATCATGCCCATTAGCTCCCTCAGGTCGTGCTCATGGTCATCGATTCTAGAATCATGGCAACCGATTTGATTGGAGATGTAGCGAATGTCTGAGGCCATCTCCATGTTATCCTTAACATCGAATCCAACAACCTTGTATACCCTGCGCAGATGTAGCTTGATATCATCCAGGCCATACTTTAATTCGACAGCATCAATGTCTGCTTTCTTTTTCTCCATTTTTTTAGAGGCAACTTCAATCCAATGCGATAGACCTTCAAACAAGACCTACAAATGCTGAGTGTTGGATTCTTCTAGATCCTCTCTCAACAGTTGGATGTCAACTTCTTCCTGATCCGTGGTTGCATATAGAGAATGGGGTAAGATACTGTCATTGCAATAAATATCCTCCACATTGCTTGTGCGAACAGGCTCCTCAAAACCCCATAAGACTCCAAAAGTAAGTTTTTGCTTGATGCTAGTTAGGAGGAAGTACATACACTTGGCGGGAGGAGGGCCATGAGTCTCGGGGGCGGAGGGATAGCATCTAGTAACTTCGAACATGTGGGAGGCATGGAGACCGACATGCAGAGACTAAGCAACAAAATTATAACCCCTTTCTTGATTTTCATAAACCATATTTCCTTGGGTGCTTCGTGCGCCTTAATTGGCTAGCTTGTCGGCTAGGCCATTATTCTCCCGAAGGATAGGAAAGAGGAAGACTTGAGTTGGAATTTTGATAAGGCTAGTCCTATCTTAAATTCTTTTACAATTGGAAGAACCCTTTTTATAGCCAGTTCTCATCTTCTAGATAACTTGTCTTGAGTCACTGAAGACCGTTAACTTTGAAATAGATTTCCCAGCTATTAGTTCCAACCCATGGAAGAGTGCTAACCATTCCACTTCATTGTTTGTTTGAATTCCGAGACCCCAAGAAAAAGAGTTTACTATGTTTCCTCCGGGATTGAAAATGATCCCCCCCACACCTACCTCCCCTGGGTTGCCTTTTGAGGCTCCATCAAAAAAGAGAGTAACAAAGTTGTTCCTTCCTCCATTGAAGGATCTGCTTTATTTTTCTGAATTTCCTAGGTCTGGGGGGTCTGAGGGAATTTGGTCTAAGGAGATATATGGTTTAAAAATTCCCTACACCAATTAACTTCCTTGTCTGTGAGGGATTCAAATAATGGGAGGGAAATGTTCACGGAGGCCATCCTTTCGCGAGCTAAGTTGACTGCTTCGAAATCTACCCTAAGAGGGTCTATCTTCTTATCGTCAAAGATGAGTCTATTTCTTGTTAGCCATATCTACCAGCATATGTTCTTTGGGATTATATTCTAGACTCTTCAAAGGGTTGGTTTCTTCCTAAGATTCCCTAGGAAGAATGATTTCCAATTTTCTATCATCTCTTGGATATGCTCTCACAAGGTAAACCTTCTCCCAAGTCCCTCCAACACATGACCCCAGACTTGGGAGGAAAATTTGTAGGCCAAGAAGAGATGAAGAGTGGATTATTCTAAGGATTTGTACAAGACACATCTAGAAGGTCCCGCGATTCCTCTTTTGATAATATTATCAGAGGTTAAAAGATTATTGTGAGAAAGAAACCAGAAGAAACAATTTAATTTTGGGATATAGTCTGTATTCCAGACCTTGATCCAGAATTTGGCAGGGGGAAGGTATCGCTGGCCTCCAAGGTCTTGTAATCTTCTTTGAAAAAGTAGGTACCGTATCGAACCCAACCTTTTTGATCCCGATTTCAGAGATGATAAGGAGATTTACCATGCAAATGGGAAATAAAAAGGACATAATCCTGCTGTAATTGTTGTGGAGGATGTATAATTTTCCACTTTTTCCAGGAACTTGATCTCTTCCATCCTGAAATGTCATGCAGGTTTGAAAGATTATTCTCATACATCCAAATGCGGAATTTGTCTAAATTAGGGATGAATACAAGCGGAGGATGACCCATAATTTTATCCGTCCAAATTTTGATCCTCCTTCCATTTCCAGGGACCCAATTAAAAGCTCCTTTAATTATACTAGCGGTATTTTTGCAGAGGTTCCAGATGGAGCTACCCTTTCCCTCTCAATTAAATCAAGGATTCTTCGCTTGGGCTTCTTGATGTATTTTTCTTGGTGACTTCTTTCCACCATTCCTTTTTCCTAGATATCGGTCTCCAAACAATTCTTCCCCCCATATATTTTTCATCATTACCAAGTCTCTCATCCCTAACCTGCCTTTTGTTGTGTCTCCTTTGATCATGGCCCAATTCACCAAGTGAAATTTTTTGCTTTGATTTTTCCCACCCTGCCAAAGGAATTTTCTTATTTCTGTGATGATATTATTAATAATAGTCTTGGGGGCAAGGAACTTAGCACTGGTGAAGATGGGTTAGGAAGAAAGATTATATTTTATGAGGATCAATTTTTGAGCCTGGTTAAGCCATATCATCCCCCACAATTGCACTTTGTTTTTAATTTTTTGGACGACGGGATTCCAAACTGAGGATTTGGGAGAATATTTTGCAATGGGCACCCCCAAATATTTAAAGGAGATACAATCATAACTTACTTTAACCTTCAGAACCAAGGCAATATTTGTTAGATTCCTAGGGTTGTTGTTCCATCATACAACCAACATTTATCCAAATTATCTTGATTACCAGAGGCTTTAAGGAAAATATCGAGGGAGGATTTGAATCTTCTTGCATCTAAGTCGATGTGTTTCTTAATAGAATTGTATCATCAACAAATTGAGCATGATTTATAGATTGAAGTCCCATGACAAAAGAAATACCAAAGATCCTACCTTCTGATTTTAGTATATTTAACCTTCTACTCAGCGAATCGACCACAAGAATGTAGAGGAAGGCGAACATGGGCCATCCTTGATGGATCCCACGTTTGTCTTGAAAAAGGGAAGTCGATCATCCGTTCACAAGAGGGGATATCCAAGGATAATTAATACAAGATTTGATCCATCTTATGAACTTAGGAGAAAATCCATACTTTCCCAAAACCATGTAAATAAAATCATGCATGATTCTATCAAAAGCATTTTCTAGATCCAGTTTGATGGCCATACATGCTTATTGCCTCTTCTGAATGGATTTAGTTGCTTATTGGACTAGGAGAATATTATCATAGATTTGTCATCTTGCGATGAACCCACCTTGGTTTGCTGAGATGAGCGCTGGAATGACCTTTTTGATCCTGTTTGAGATGACTTTGGCGGGGATTTTGTAAGAGGAATTGCAGAGAGAAATGAGCCTGAAGCGCTGTATGGAGGAAGGATTAGACTCCTTGGGGATAAGAGAAAGGAAGGTTGAATTTGTTGCACCTCCTATTTGATCCTAGGCTTGAGTCCAATTGAGCATTCTTATTAGTTCTCTTTTGATGATATGCCAACACCTTCTGTAAAAGCTAATAGAGAACCCATCGGGCCCTGGGGATTTGTTGGGATGAAGGGACCAAACTACCTTTTGAACCTCCTCTTCCAATATGGTAAAATTCAGGAGACCATTTTCTTTTTCATTTAAAATAGGAGGGATGTCAGCACTCATTACATCCATTTCTTTCCACCGAACCTCTTCTTCTTTTGTATAGAGTTTCTCGAAGAAACCTCTGATCTCAATTTTTATTTCCTCTTTATCTATTAACTTCTCTCCATTGTCCTTGCATAACTCTGTAATTGTGTTCCTCCTCTGTCGGTCCTTCCATTGATTGTGAAAAAACTTGGTATTCATATCCCCACCCTTCAACCAAAGGATTCTTTAACGCAAACACCATTTTTCATCTTCTATATTTACTAAATTTTGTATCTTTCCGTTCAACTCTCTTTCTTATTCTAAAAGTTCATTTGAAATGTAATCTTCATCCATTTTATCCTGGAGGGTTTTGTAGTGGGGATTTCTCCCCTAATACGTGCAAAAGCACCTACCTTAGATCAGTCGGATCTAAGAGTAGAGTTCATGGTGCAAGGGATATCTCGACCTTGACTTACAACAAGCAATAACAACGTATTTTATATTTTTATCTAACCAATGAAACAAAAGAACAAAAAAACCTTTAAATTGGGCCACTACAATCGTTTGAGGAAATGGTCTCTAAGATCCCATGATCCCGGTCTCCGTTTATCTCCAACAAGGGGTTGTTACCGGGAAAGGGATCAAGGGTTACATAGAGATAACTCGACGTGCAACGTGGGATAGTGTGGTGAAAGGCGTGGGAAGTGAGGAATTAAGAGAGTTCTCTTTGATTCATTATTGAATATCAAGGAACTAATTTTTCATTGTAAAAAAATTAGATAGGAGTGCGTTATACACTGAGAATGTTGGAAAAGCTAAAAATCAACAAAAATTGACTCAATCATAAATATTTTCATAATACAAGCAAGGTAGCAAAAAAGAGATGAAATGAAAAAAACTGAAATTGCTCATTCCTTCGTATTCCAAACTTTGAAGCACCAGTTACAAGTCAAAATGTTGGATAAGCCCCAACCAGGATTTCTCCCACCAACTTCATCATCCTCACCTATGTCTATCAGATATTTTTGTAACCCTGCCCCCTGCATCCTTGACTATCTTCTTTTGTCCAGCCCCAACAGTTCCACTCAATAGTACCAGTGCTCCAACTCCTTGTTCCAGCCCATCCCTTGGCACCTTGATTATGTTCTTTTGAGGAAAAGACTATCCACACGACAGATAATGGATAGTTGGCACTCAACCATTGTCCATTGTTGGAACTATTTATTCCTCCATCCAAGCTGGGATTGTGTCAAAACCCCAATTTTTCACAATTTTTTTTTTTTTTGATGTAACATAAATTGTTTATAGTCGCAGTTTGTTAATTGCTAGAATTTAACGAATAAATGAAACAGTTAACAACTAAAGATTAACATAAACACACATAAATTAATACTATTTTAATTTTCAATATGTGATGTAAATAATCTGCATTCAGTTGTTTTCTAGCTACACTGATAGTTTGATTTTGTCAAGTAGGTGAGAAGTTACTTTCTAACTAGGGCTTACTTAGCGATTGCTAACTTATCTAGAATTCTGGATCTTACAGGCTTGACAGGTAAATTTTGAACCAGTAAGAGTTTATTAAGGCATTAATCCTGATATTCTTCTTTTAGCATAAAAATATACTGCTACAGTAAAAGTTTGCTTAATTGAATTCGAGGGTTCTATGAGGTAAAGTATCTTTTCTTTACTAGTTTTGCAACCATGATAGTATTTTAAATTCATGTTGTAAAGACTAATAACCTTACCATTCTCAATGTTTTTCATTAGTATGACTTTTGTTTCAGACAGTTCTTCTTTCTAGCTACTAGCCAAGTTGCTTATAGAGCTCACGATTTTTTATAACAATTCCTTTACTGACATACGAGCTTACTGCTGTTATTATTTCTAAAATTTAAAACACTGCTTATCAATATAGAAATAAAAATGAGTCTTATAAGAACAAGCTTACAAACGTACCCTCAGCTCTACTTTTAATTTAGCTTTAGCAAAGGAAATTATCAGCTTATTATTGTATTGTATTCATATATGATCATTTGCACAATTGTCGTCAAGTTGTGATTTCTATCTCCAAACTTCTTCATGACATAAGTAATGTGACAAAATTACATTATCATATAAGTGATACTAGATTTAATTCTTGAATAGTTTTACTATATTTTACTACAAGTCTAATCAAATCTTGGTTTGATTCATCTCAGAGCGTTGGTATCTTATGAAGACCAAATAACCATATACTTCCCAGAATTTTATCTTACTCTTAGTACCATAGACTATATTCAAAGTATGAGTTATGCTAGGGTGTAATTACTAATTATTTTTATACACATCTTGTTGATTTGTAAACAAGCTTCTTATCCACTAATGTTTACATAAACTAGTTTTAAAAGCATAAACATGCATCGTTTATGGTTATAAAAAGAAATGGTTAATAGTGATACTATTAACTCATGTTCAACAACTTTTACTATACTATTGATCTCTTCATAATATGTTTTACTAAAAAAGATTTATAAGATCTTTATAAACAAAGATATAGTTGCAAAATATGTTTTGGTTCTTTACCAATGAGGAATCCAAGATTTATAATATAAGGTTCACCAATACCATATAAACCTCATTCTTTATCATAGCTTGATTTTATGATTTATCAATGAAATGATACATTTTGAATTTGTAGATTACATTATCATTATAGTCATTGTTCAAATTATTGACAATAATTTGTTGTCCTGACAAATGTAGTGACAACTATATCGTTCAACCCATTTTGTACTAAATAAATTATTGGGCACGTGGAACATCCACCACCTTGCATTGCATAACTTATAAGCTTACCTTGAAACCCTAACGTCCTTATTATTCGTCGAGGGTTTTGGTCTCTGCACTGTTTGGTTCAATGCGGCCATGAGGGCTCGTTGGTGCTCGTCTCCAGCTCCATTGTTTGTGTGTAGAGAGGTGTTGCCATTTTAATGAGTGGTTTTCAAGACTCACAGTTCGCACTTGGTTTTGCCTTCTGCATGCAATACTTTGTTGTGCATGTAGTTATTCTCTGTCAGTAGTCTTCAGTGTTGTTTCCCTTCGTTGCCATTGCTAAAGCTTATTTCTGCTCCAGTTGTCGGTGTAGATGTATTGTTAGCCCTGTCGCCTTCGTTACTGGTGGGAACGAGGGTTGTGATGCTTGTGGTGTGGGCTCAAATCCTTCTCGGCTTCCAAATATTTCGCTTCTAGGTAAGAAATTCGTAATACAAAAGTTATAAGCTTTAAAATTTACAGTTACAGTTATAAACTCAGTTTATAATCAAGATTTTGGTTTTCACTTGCAAGTGATGGTTCGCCTTTTCATTTGGAAGAAACCTCTCCACGTTTGGATTGGCATCAAGTCCTACGGGTAAGCCCCGGTTACAATGTGTACAAACTTAGGGGAAAATGGTTTCAGTTGGAAAGAAGTTACGACCTTGGTTCCTCCAGTATTGGGATATTTGGTCTTCAGTTTTAAGACTTGTTTTTCGTTATTAAACCCTTGCATATAGCAGGGTGGCTCTGGCATTCGATGTTGTGACTTGTAGTACTCTATTCTTGACTTATAAAGGATATACAGAAATGTAGGTTTTGATATATTGAATGTTAGTTTTGTTTTAAAAACCCATGCAACGATGCTGGGTACACCGACCCTGAGCTAGGTGTTGTAATATGGTTAAGTATGTAGCCTTACGGCCTGTCAATGTATTACATTGGGTTTTTAAGGAGGATTTTACCTCGAGCTCTGTCTCATTTTTGCAGCAATCTTGTATATTGTAATCTCTGTGTATAACAGGGCTTTTCCTATTCGGCTATTAATAAAGATCGTTTTGTCTAAATATCTTTTGTAAATAAATTAATGTTATTATCTAAGACTGTAACTCAGCCATAGTGTGTAATTTTTTTAATATGTTTAAGATTTTCAATTAAGATTAAATTCTAGGGTTATTGTAAAAGAACCCTTAGGTAAATATATTCTTAAGATTTATCAAATGTATTGGTTTCTGTTTACCTATTTTACATTGTTACAATAGTTTTGATATTTTTATCTTGTTTAAGTATTTTCCTTTATTTTAAATAAAAGAGTTATACAAATACTATATGTTCTTAGCTTATTTCTATTTACTGTTTACTCTTAAGTTCTTATTTGTTTATTACTTTGTTAATTAGTAAGAACTCAGACTTATGTAATAATTAAAACAATAACTCTGTAACCTTGATTATCTCTTTATTTATAATAGTTTAATAAATTAGTTAGGGTTCCAACCCTGAAGTTTTACCTTTACAGGTATAAGCCTGTCTGATAATTATAAGATAGTTAGATTCATAGTAAATATTTAGTTTATACTAGTTATTAATTATATTTTCATTGCTTTTTTTTAATAAACTGTCTATTAGAATTTACTCAGAGTTTTTAAAATGATAAAGCATAAATTCTGTAACTCATTTTACTCTTTTTAATCTAAGTACTTTTAAATTTTACCCTATTTGGTTTATAGTAAATATTAGTGCTAGATTTAGTTGATAATGTTAGAAAATAAACTATGTGAACTATAGTTGTTTATTTACTTAACTATATGTAATTCATGTGACTCTAATGTGAGTTTCCTGTTGCATTTCATTCAGTTACTAAGTGAAAACAGAGAAGTATAAACACATCATAACACTGTTTAACCTCCATAATATTTTAACATGAAATAAATTACTCTACTACCTGTAAATACCCAATCTTATCTACTCAACATTCTCTTGTCTTCTTAAACATTCTACCTGTGCTAGAGTAGTACCTGGATTTTCCAGGTGTGGAAAAACACAGACTAGAAATTATTTCTATTCTAACATATCACTTTCTAATCAAGTTCATTTTTTCAATCATTTTAAAAGACTGCTAGATTCTAACATTCTACAAACTAACTCTGTAACATACATATCAGTCCAACTCATATTGATTTATTTGATACAGTAAAACAAAATAATGTAGAACCTGTTTAGGACATATGACAATAGAGTTAGGAGGCTGTTCCTCCCTACCAAACTCCTGGAGAGAGCTCAAACTAGTGGAGAAGCAAACAATAGGCTATTTCAATAACTCAATAAAACACCCTTCTCTCAGCAGTAAGATCTTTCAGCTTAAAAGTTGCACTAGATCACTTAGCATTTATCCCCTCAAAATCTTTCCATAATCCCCTTCCATTGAATTTCACTGAAGTACATTCATTCACCTGAATGGTCACTTCTCTAGAATGAGCAGCCCCAGGTTTCTTCAATGGGAATTTTTATAAACATTGCCTAAGTCTTTTGGGTCAGTTTTCATTAATTGAGCCACCTGCTTTGATTCCACTTTCTTGGGGAATCATGACCCCAAATGTAGGGAGGTTGCCACCTGCAATAGTTGGAAGTGGTTTGAGGATGCTGCCACATGTCAGTTTTCTCTCCACCCAGTCTCCTCCACCAATTTGACTAGTAAACACTCTTTTAACGGCTCTCCTAAGTTGTTGTCTCCTCCTTTATTTATTTATAATTAAAATATTCAGAATTACATTAAATATCCTTGACTCTGCTGAGTCTTCAATTATAGCTTAGCATAAAATTTAACATATTGTCCTCAAATAAAATCAAATAATATAAAATTGTTTCTGCAAAATTGTGGCATGTGACATACACACCCCCTTAAAGCATAACATCTTCCTCGATGTTATTTATTCTTCATCCTCAGAATTCCCCTGAAACAGAATTGGATATGTATCTCGCATATTGCTTTCCAATTCCCAGGTGGCTTCCTCTAGACTAAGGTGCTTCAATTGCACCTTCACCTGACTAATGGTGCGGTTTCGAAGTGTGATCGCCCTCTGCCTGAGGATACAGTCTGGTTCCACTAGAAATTATCTTTCTGGTTCCACCTGTACATCATTCTAGTTAACAAGATGAGTAGCATCATGAACATATAATTTCTTTAATACAGAAATGTGAAAAACATTATGTACTCTTAAATTTGGTGGTAGTGATAATTGATAGGCTACTTGTCCAATCCTGGACAGTATTTCAAATGGACCACAGTAACGAGGTGCTAGTTTTGCACAACTTGCCAATCTCAGAGAGCTCTTTTTGGGCCTCACCTTGATGAACACATGTTCACCTACCTGAAACACCTTTGGAGTTATTTTAATGTCTGCTTGACTTTTCTGTCGGTCCTGCACAATTTTCAGATTACCGTGTACATGCTTAACAATTTCTTCCATTTCCTTTAATAGTTCAGGACCTAATACTCATCTATCTACCGGATTACTCCAAGAGATAGGAGTATTACATTTCCTTCCATACAAGATTTCGAAAGGACTGAATCTGGTTGACGCTTGATAATTATTATTATAAGCAAATTCTACCAGATACAAATAATCCTCCCATTTACCTGGCTGGTCTTTCACATACATTCTTAATAAATCTTCCAGTACTTGGTTTACTCTTTCAGTCTGTCCATCTGTTGGAGGATGGAATGAAGTACTAAAATTTAGTGTTGTGTTTAATCCTTTAAACAGAGATTTCCAAAAGTTACATGTAAATTTAGGATCTCTATCTTAGATTATAACTTTCGGTATTCCATGCAGTCGAAAAAATTGTTTTAGAAAGATATCAACTATGTTTGCAGCTTTATACGTAGTTTTAACAAGTATAAAGTGGGCTGCTTTACTTAATTTATCGACCACTACCATGATAGAATCGTTTAAATTCTGATTTTTAGGCAATCCAGCAATAAAATCGAGACTAATTATCTCCCATTTCCAGCTAGGAATGGGAAATAGATGAAGTAATCCAGCTGGGTGTTGATGTTCAGTTTTCACCTGTTGACATTCAAAACACCTAGCGATATACTCTGCCAATTCAGTCTTCATGTTTGGCCAAAAATATTCTTTTCTTAACATAGTTATAGTCTTTTGATAACCTGAATGACTTGAGTATGGAGTTTTATGGATTTCATCCAAGATTAATAACTTAACTTTAGGTACATTAAGTACACACATTCTGTCTTTATACAGTAAAAATTATTTTGCATTCAAACTGTACCCTTTACTTAAGCTTTCTGTTGGATTTTCTTTCATTTTAGCTTGTAATTTTTGGTAAATTTCATCTTGTTCTATCCTTGCTTTAAGCTGTTCATCTAGATCTGTTGTATAAGTGCTGATAACTGCTGTGAAGTTCAGCCTTGCATTCCTACTTAATGCATCGACAACTTTATTTTCTTTACCTTTAATGTGTTGAATTTCGAAATCATACTCACTTAGAAAAGCTATCCACCTAGCTTGTCTGGCATTTAGATTAGGCCGATCTAACAGATATTTTAATCGTTTATTATCAGTCATTAAAATAAATTTCCTGCCAATTAGGTGATGACGCCACATCTTTAGAGAATGTATAACAACATCTAATTCTATATCATAAGTTGCATAATTCTTTTCATGAATTTTTAATTTCCTAGACTCATAGGCAATAACATGCCCTTCTTGAGTCAGAACACCACCTAAACCATCATTGTAGGTGTCAGTGCACACTACAAATTCTTGATTTGGATCATCTATTCTTAAAATAGGTGCACTGGTTAATAAAGTTTTTAACCTTTTAAATCTTTCCTCACATTTCTAGTTCCAATCAAATTTCTTTCCTTTCTTCTGTAAAGAAGTTATCGGATTCGCGATTCTTGAAAAACCTTCAATGAAACTTCAGTAATACCCATGAAGGATCAAACATCAGTTACATCCTTAGGAACCGGCCAATCTTCGATCGTCTTCATCTTTTCAGGATCTACCAAAATCCCTTCCTTAGTCACCACATGACCTAAGTACTGAATCTTATCTTTGAAGAAATCGCATTTACTAGACTTTGCAAAGAGTTGATGATCTTGTAGCTCTTGTAAAACAATTTTTAAATGTTCTTTATGTTCTTCTTCAGTTTTTGAATATATTAAGATGTCGTCGATAAACAAGACCACAAAATTATCTAGATACTTATGCATAATGTTGTTCATTAAACACATAAAAATAGTTGGGGCATTAGTAAGCCCGAATGGCATGACGAAAAACTCGTAATGACCATATCGAGTTTTAAAGATGTCTTCATCTTTAATCCTAACTTGATGATATCCAGACCTTAAATCAATTTTTGAAAACACCGTGGCTCCACGTAGTTGATCAAATAGATCATCTATGTGAGGTAGCGGGTATCTATTTTTAATAGTCATCTTATTCAACTAACGGTAATCTATGCAAAGTCGCATGGTTCCATCCTTTTTCTTAACGAAGATGACAGGCCCCCCAGCGAGACACACTAGGTCGAATATACTTTTTTGTCAATAAGTTCTTTTAATTGTGACTTTAATTCATTAAGTTTAAGTATGTTCATTCGACAAGGGGCCTTTGAGCTGGGTACTGCACCGGGTACCGGTTCAATGGTAAAATCTAGTTCCCTTTTCGAATGTAGTCCTAGAATTTCTTCCGGAAATACATCAACATATTCTCTTAATACTGGCATGTCTTCCAATTTTAATTTATCTGTCTTATTTAGATTTTCCTCATCAGTTATTGTTACTACATAAGCTTTACAACCCTTCCTAACAGCTCTCTTAAGCTGCAGAGTAGAAATCTACCTTATGGTTGTTTTTCTAGGGATCCCCTTTACACTTATTGGTTTTCCATCATTATTTATACACGTAAAGGTTTTATCATAACAATTTAAAATTACCCTATGTTGTTCTAACCAATCCATATCGATGAGTAAGTCATAAGAACCAAGAGGTAATACATTAAGCTTTACAACAGTTTCAAATTGATCCATAACTACTGCACATTCTTTTACAAAACAAGTTACCTTCCTTTTAGCACCAGTGGCTAACTGAACCAACCAAGAATTTTCAATTTTTTCAATAGGCAATTTACATTTTTCTACCATTTTAGGTGAAATATAACTGAGACTAGCTCCTGGATCAATTAAAATAGCTATAGGGGTTTGGTTTATCATACCTTCTACTTCCACCATGGAAGTTTGATATTCTACTTGTCGATTCTCCAAGGTTGCATTGATTCTGGGCATATTCCTCACTAAATCTCCGATGGTCATTTCCTCCTATATGGTATGAATATTACTGACAGTCTTTTTCTGATTAGGACAGACTGAGGCATAATGTGGGCCATTAAACTCCCAACACTTTATAGGTTCTTTGCGTTCAAAGTTCTTTGTGTAATTACCATGGTTATTAGCAGATTCTTTACCCTTTGAATTGTTCTGATGGCTTGGTGAACTATTCTTATTCCCTTGGAAATTCTTGTTAGCAAAATTTATGGCCTTATTGTTTTTAGAATTCCTGTTGGGCACAAATTATTTCTTCTTTTGATCATAATGGTTATTATTCTTCTTGGCCTTCCAGTTGGCCATGTTGTCTTTCTTTTGATTCTGTTCATAACAGAAGTTGGCTTTCCTCATAGCTTCTTCCAGAGTTTTTGTATTGTCATACTCAATCCTGTCCTTAATATGATAAGGTAGACAGCTGAGTAATCGTCGTACCTTCGGTTTTTCATCTACAAGGTATGGTACATACCTAAGCAGACTTAAAAACTTGTTGTTCAGATCTTTCATAGTCATTGATCCTAATTTAAGCTCATAGAATTCTTTTGCTCTCTCTTCATAGTACTGCTCAAACATAAATTTATTTTTAAAGTACCTCTTAAAGGTACTCCAATTTACGTTCTTCTCTTTTATTCCCTTCACTCTCTGCACATCCTGCCACCAAATATCAGCCTTTCTTGAGAGGTTGTAGATAGCCATTATAGCCTTTAATTGGTTAGAATAGTTATAAATCTGGAATTACTTCTTCATCCTAGATAACCAAGATTCCGCTTCCTCCCCTTTCTCAGTCTCTCCATTGAATGTTGGTGGTTTAATCTTTTTAAACTTCCCTGAATTTCCTCATAGGGTTTATATTTTCTGTTTTTAGTAAAATGGTTGTCATCACTACTATCACTAGTGGAATGAAAATTACGTTGATCACCAAACACCTCTGAAGATGAGTTGCTTTCATTTTTAGTCTGTTTAATATTTTTATATTTATGTTGATGACTTGTATCTTCTGATTCAGCTCTTTTATCCCTACCCTCAGTTTGAAACCTTTCTGTTAGGATCTGATTCAGCTCCACCTGAGCCCTCAGAATCATTTCATTCTCTCATTTAACAGATTCCATTTCAGATTTAAGTCTTTTACTGTTTATAAAAGTTTTGAGGAATTAGTGGTTATATCTTCTTGTATAGGATCTCTTGGTAAGTTTTCTTGTTCAATAAATGGAGATTCCTCTTCCGCATATTCCTCCAGCCTTTCCATACCTGTTGTTAAATTTCAGAAATAATTTTCTCTGTTTAATAACATTAAAAGAAAATAATATCAACAAAATAATTTAGATTCACTGTTTCATAGAAAGCAAGTTGGGCTTCATCAAGGCCTAGTGTTTGAACCTTTTGCTTTGATACCACATGTCAAAACCCCAAATTTTCACAATTTTTTTTTTTTTGATGTAACATAAATTGTTTATAGTCACAGTTTGTTAACTACTAGAGGTTAACGAATAAATGAAATAGTTAACAACTAAAGATTAACTTAAACACATATAAATTAATACTATTTTAATTTTCGATATGTGATGTAAATAATCTGCATTTAGTTGTTTTCTAGCTACACTGATAGTTTGATTTTGTCAAGTAGGTGAGAAGTTACTTTCTAACTGGGGCTTACTTAGCGATTGCTAACTTATCTGGAATTTTGGATCTTACAGGCTTGATAGGTAAATTTTGAACCAATAAGAGTTTATTAAGGCGTTAATCCCGATATACTTCTTTTAGCATAAAAATATAATGCTACAGTAAAAGTTTGCTTAATTGAATTCGAGGGTTCTATGAGGTAAAGTATCTTTTCTTTACTTGTTTTGCAGCCATGATAGTACTTTAAATTCATGTTGTAAATACTAATAACCTTACCATTATCAATGTTTTTCATTAGTATGACTTTTGTTTCAGACAGTTCTTCTTTCTAGGTACTAGCCAAGTTACTTATAGAGCTCACGATTTTGTATAACAATTCCTTTACTGACATATGAGTTTATTGCTGTTATTATTTATAAAATTTAAAATGTTGCTTATCAGTATAGAAATAAAACTAAGTCTTATAAGAACAAGCCTTACAAACGTACCCTCATCTCTACTTTTAATTTAGCTTCAGTAGAGGAAATTATCAGCTTATTATTGTATTGTATTCATATATGATCATTTGCATAATTGTCGTCAAGTTGTGATTTCTATCTCTAAACTTCTTCATGACTTAAGTAATGTGACAAAATTACATTATCATATAAGTGATACTAGATTTAATTCTTGAATAGTTTTACTATCTTTTACTACCAAGTCTAATCAAATCTTGGTTTGATTCATCTCAGAGCTTTGGTATCTTATGAAGACCAAATAACCATATACTTCCCAGAAGTTTCTCTTACTCTTAGTACCATAGACTATATTCAAAGTATGAGTTATGCTAGGGTGTAATTACTAATTATTTTTATACACATCTTGTTGATTTGTAAACAAGCTTCTTATCCACTAATGTTTACATAAACTAGTTTTAACAGCATAGACATGCATCGTTTATGGTTATAAAAAGAAATGGTTAATAGTGGTACTATGAACTCATGTTCAACAACTTTTACTATACTATTGATCTCTTCATAATATGTTTTACAAAAAAGGATTATAAGATCTTTATAAACAAAGATATAGTTGCAAAATATGTTTTGGTTCTTTACCAACGAGGAATCCAAGATTTACAATATATGGTTTACCAATACCATATAAACCTCATTCTTTATCATAGCTTGATTATATGATTTATCAATGAAATGATACGTTTTGACTTTGTAGATTACATTATCATTATAGTCATTGTTCAAATTATTGACAATAATTTGTTGTCATGACAAATGCAGTGACAACTATATCGTTTGACCCATTTTGGACTAAATAAATTAGTGGGCATGTGGAACATCCACCACCGTGCATTGCATAACTTATAAATTTACCTTGCAACCCTAACGTCCTTATTCTTCATCGAGGGTTTTTATCTCTACACTGTTTGGTTCACTGCAGCCATGAGGGCTCCCTGGTGCTCATTTCCAGCTCCATTGTTTGCGTGTAGAGAGGTGTTGCCATTTTAATGTGTGGTTTTCAAGACTCACAGCTCGCACTTGGTTTTTCCTTCTGCATGCAATACTTTGTTGTGCATGTAGTTGTTCTCTGTCAGTAGTCTTTAGTGTTGTTTCCCTTCAGTGCCATTGCTAAAGCTTATTTCTGCTCCAATTGTCAGTGTAGATGTATTGTTAGCCCCGTCGCCTTCATTACTGGTGGGCACGAGGGTTGTGCTGCTCATGGTGTGGGCTCAAATCCTTTTCGGATTCCAAATCTTTCGCTTCCAGGTAAGAATTTGTAATACAAAAGTCATAAGCTTTAAAATTTACAGTTACAATTATAAACTCAGTTTCTAATCAAGATTTTGGTTTTCAGTTGCAGGTGATGGTTCGCTTTTTCGTTTGGAAGAAACCGCTCCATGTTTGGATTGGCATCAAGTCTTACAGGTAAGCCCTGGTTACAATGTGTACAGACTTAGGGGAAAATGGTTTCAGTTGGAAAGAATTTACGACCTTGGTTCCTCCAGTCTTGGGATAACTGGTCTTCAGTTTTAAAACTTGTTTTTTGTTATTAAACCCTTGCATATAGTAGGGTGGCTCCGGAATTCGATGCTGTGACTTGTAGTAATCTGTTCTTGACATATAAAGGATATACAGTAATGTTAGTTTTGTTTTAAAAACCCATGCAACGATGCTGGGTACACCGGCCCTGAGCTGGGTGTTGTAATCTGGTTAAGTTTGTAGCCTTATGGCATGCCAATGTATTACATTGGGTTTTTAAGGAGGATTTTACCTCAAGCTCTGTCTCATTTTTGCAGCAATCTTGTATACTGTAATCTCTGTGTATTATAGGGTTTTTCCTATTTGACTGTTAATAAATATCATTATGTCTAAATATCTTTTGTAAATAAATTGTTGTTATTATCTAAAACTGTAACTCAGTCATAGTGTGTAATTTTTTTAATATGTTTAAGCTTTTCAATTAGGATTAAATCCTAGGGTTACTCGTAAAAGAACCCTTAGGTAAATATATTCTTAAGATTTATCAAATGTAATGGTTTGTGTTTACCTATTTTACATTGTTACAATAGTTTTGATATTGTTTTATCTTGTTTAAGTATTTTCCTTTCTTTTAAATAAAAGAGTTATACAAATATTGTATGTTCTTAGCTTATTTCTATTTATTGTTTACTCTTAAGTTCTTATTTGTTTATTACTCTGTTAATTAGTAAGGATTCAGAGTTATGTAATAATTAAAACAATAACTTTGTAACCTTGATTATCTCTTTATTTATAATAGTTTAATAAATTAGTTAGGGTTCCAACCCTGAAGTTTTACCTTTACATGTATAATCCTGTGTGATAATTATAAGATAGTTGTTCATAGTAAATATTTAGTTTATACTAGTTATTAATTATATTTTCATTGCTTTTATTTAATAAATTGTCCAATAGAATTTACTCAGAGTTCTTAAAATGATAAAGCATAAATTTTGTAACTCAGTTTACTCTTTTTAATCTAAGTACTTTTAAATTTTACCCTATTTGGCTTATAGTAAATATTAGTCCTAGATTTAGTTGATAATGTTAGAAAATAAACTATGTGAACTGTAATTGTTTATTTACTTAACTGTATGTAATTCATGTAACTCTAATGTCATTTTCTTGTTGCATTTCATTCAGTTGCTAAGTGAAAAAAGAGAAGTATAAACACATCATAACACTATTTAACCTCCATAATATTTTAACATGAAATAAATTACTCTACTGCCTGTAAATACCCAATCTTATCTACTCAACATTCTCTTATCTTCTTAAACATTATACATGTGCTAGCGTACTACCTGGATTTTCCAGGTGTGGAAAAACACAGACTAGAAATTATTTCTATTCTAACATATCACTTTCTAATCAAGTTCATTTCTTCAATCATTTTAAAAGACTACTAGATTCTAACATTCTACAAACTAACTCTGTAACATACATATCAGTCCAACTCATATTGATTTATCTAATACAGTAAAACAAAATAATGTAGAACCTGTTTAGGATAGATGACAACAATGTTAGGAGGTCGTTCCTCCCTACCAAACTCCTGGAGAGTGCTGAAACAACGCTTCCTCAAGACCCCCAAGCATGTTCCTGGTCTTCTTGGCTGAGAACTGGTGGAGAAGAAAACAATAGACTAGTTCAATAACTCAGTAAAACACCCTGCTCTTAGCAGTAAGATCTTTCAGCTTAAAAGATGCACTAGATCACTCAGCATTTATCCCCTCAAACTCTTTCCACAATCCCATTCCATTGAATTTATCTGAAGTACATTCATTCACCTGAATGATCAATTCTCTAGAATGAGCAGCCCCAGCTCTCTTCAATTGGAATTTTTATAAATATTTCCTAGGTCTTTTGGGTTAGTTTTCATTAATTGAGCCACCTTCTCTGATTCCACTTTCTTGGGGAATCATGACCCCAAATGTAGGGAGGTTGCCACCTGCAACAGTTGGAAGTGGTTTGAGGATGCTGCCACATGTCAGTTTGCTCTCCACCCAGTCTCCTCCACCAATTTGACCAGTGAACACTCTTTTAACAGCTCTCCTAAGCTGTTGTCTCCTCCTTTATTTATTTATAATTAAAATATTCATAATTACATTAAATATCCTTGACTCTGCTGAGTCATCAATTACAACTTAGCATAAAATTTAACATATTGTCCTCAAATAAAATCAAATAATATAAAATTGTTTCTGCAAAATTGGGGCATGTGACAGATTGGCAACCACAGTGTAACAACATTAAATTATTTATTTAGGCACAGATAGATTTTGCACCTTTTCTCATATCTGCAGTTGGTGTTAGAACTCGCTGCAGTCCACTTAGTTGTTTCTCTGGATCGGAATTGGCATGTGATCATCAACCAATCCCATGCCACTCCAGAAACTATAGGACCAAAGATATGAGCTAAAGGTTTTGTCAGACGGATGGAGGCGCTATGAATCCTTTGCATCAGCAGTAGGACTTTGAACTTATCTTCCCAAATCCTCTCATTTCGGCCCTTGATATCACCATGTTGGGAATTATTTCTTCAGTAGCCATGAGAGGGGAAATATTTATGCTCACGGGTCGAAAGTTTTATGCACATAGAAACTAGAAATGAGGTCCAAATGAGATTTTCCTCAGCAGGAGGCCCTATTTATTGACTAAGTCTTAATAAATATTATTATGAGTTCAGGATTCTCAGGATGTAGTATATCTATATCTTGGGATTAACGTGATATGTGTATGATTCCCTCATCTCTTGAAGGAGGCGAAAGTTCACTTTAACATAATGAAAAATCACGTGTTTCCACCGAGACTCCAGAGGCCAGAGAATATCTAGACTCTTCTGCACATGGAGCAGTTTCCCTATACTTTCGATGATTATAATTTGTAAAATTTGAATAGCTGGGAAATATTTTGATTGTAGGAAAAATGAAAAAGCATATTTTCAGTACAGAGAAAGTACAAAATGTCGGGTAGACTAAGGGTGAGCTTAAGGTGCACCCAATTCTGTGGCAAGGGTATGCGTTAGTGTCAGGAAGAGCAGGTGTTAATTTTTCATAACCTCCACTGATCAAATTTGAAGGGATAGTTTTAATCCCATTTTGGAGGGATTTTTTTATGTATTGCACTGGAGATGATGATCTGTAAATTCAATGTAATTTTGTTGCAATTGGTTTCCAAATAATTAAATTTTTAACTTCGCAGCTTCTGCATGCCCGGTGCAAATTGTTTGTTCCGCATTCACACTGCAATGCAATTTCTGTTCACTTGCGACTATGTCCATAAAACCAACTAACGAACAATGAAACCCATCACGAAGAAGTTACAAAGAATATATTTCATCATTTGTAGTTTCATACACACTTCTTAGTATGGGTTTCAAATTAAACTCTCGTAGATATAGGAAAAATGCACATATGGATTACACAGTACACTTGTATTACACATTAGAAACACATTAACTATATCAAGATATATGCATTGCCAAGAAATACTTACAATTTATATTACAACAATATTAGTATGTACATAGACATCAAATGTACACCATATTATTCTAGAACTTTAGGCTGCTTGGGAGGTTTTTGCAATTCCTCCTTTTTAGATTAAGAAAATTTGTTATAGATTCTCTTTCCTTTTCCAGAACCCTCTAGTTCTACCGAAGCTTCATCAACCATATGTTGTAATTTTTTTTCTTTCTCTTTCACTTTGTTTGCAATATTTATCACTTTTGTATGCAATCTATCTTTTTCTTTTAGGCATTTCTTCAATGTGTCTACATTATTATTATGCTGCTTTGAGTGCTCATATTCCTTTCTTTTAATATCATCCTTTATCCACTTCAGCTCATATTGAACTGCAGTTAATTTTCTCTTGACTTGTTGTGCCTCCTTCTCGAGCTCTTGTGCCCTCAAATCTGTATCAGATGGAGTATACAAAATTGCTTCTTCCACAGGTTTCTCCTGCAAATATTTAATTTGGGATTTCAAATCTTGTATGTCACTATCACATCCCAAATGTAGTGCTTTTCCCTTCTCCAATAGTTTTTGGTGAAGGTCTCTAATTTCGGCCTCCTTCTCCTCTATCTTCTTCTTCAATGTTGGATCTGATGAGCCAAATGTAAACTCTACAACATGTATTGTTGAATTAGGTTCATTCAAGGTCTTCTCTTATTGTTGCAAGGACTTCTGAAACTAGAGTAAGCTCTCCATAGTTACATCACCAAGTTTTGTACTGTCAAAATTTTTTGGTGTGCTGACCTTTTTACCCTTGACTTTGGATTTTTTTGGTGCGCTGACCTTTTTACCCTTGACTGTTGATTATTTTGGTGTGCAGACCTGTTTACCCTTGAATATTGATTCTTTTCCTCTTACATCTCTTTTAGTCTTGATATTTGTTGAAATCCTTTCAATTCTCTTAGTTTTCAGCAACTCAATTTTTTTTTAATTCAATTTTTCCAATAATGTTTCATATTCTGTAGTCTCATTTTGATGTTTAATGATCATTTCTCTCATTTTATTTTCAAACTCAACCTTCAAAACATCAATAAATGTTTCTTTCTGCTTCAATTCTTGTTGAAGTTCTACTTCCTTACCAAAAACAGTCTTCAGTGGTTGCATGTTCAAAACTTCAGACCTGTTTTTCAACTCATTTTCAAGTCTCCCTATAGTTTCCTTGTCTTTTTTCTTTTCAACATGAAACATGTCTTTTAGTATTTCAAGGTCAGAAATCAATCCTTCTAGAGCTACACTAAATTTAGAACATTGATCCTTAATAAGTTTATCCTTTTAGCCAATTATTTTTTCAATTTCCACAATCTTTTTCTGTAAACCTATAACACGATGTACGAAATCAAGAATTTGGACATCCTTAGTTCTGCACAATTCATCGCTAGCTATGAAGGAATCCTCCCACAAGGTAGATTTTTATTTGAAATGCACCATTTTATCAAATAAAGAAAAAACAAATATACCATCAGAATAATATTTGGCATGAACTAGGTCTTCATCACTAGTCGATGAGCGGTCCATATCATTGTTCACAAATTCCTCCCATTGATCTGCATTTACATTTCCATGCATTCCAACAAAATTTGTGACAACAACATCTTCTTTAGGGAAAAGTGAAGGCATGTCGTTTCCCATATATTCCATATTATCCTCGAAAGGTTTTCTATTACCTGTTGATGTAGTGATAATAGAAACTCCTTCTACATTGTTCTTTAAAGACAATTGAGGTAATTACTCATTTTTTTGTTGTTCTTTATGCTTCATAATGTATGTTCTAATAGATTTTGACCCTACAACAATGGGTCGACATCAATCAATAATTTTTTGCAGTGTGCCCGGGTAACTAACTCGACCCTCTTCATTTTACTATCTTGAAATGTAGAGTGCGATTTCCTAGCCAATAGATGAGGGACATCTATGGCCATGTATTCAACCCAGTGTATGGCCAACTTCATGCAATCACCTGAAATATCATACCGTTTGTGGTGATTCATAATGGTCTAGAGGATAATCTGAATCAGAGTTTTGTATATTCCTTGAGGAACATCTTCCATTTTAGACCATTCTTGGGAACAACAACCCGTTTCCCACAAATTTTACTGGCCATCTGAATCTTTTCTAGCTTGGGGATTTTCTAGGAGTTTAACATTGCCCCCTTTCTTCATGTAATTTTGGTTGCTCTGGCAACCAAATCAAGGTCTAGATGAACCCTCTTCCCAAAAATTTGCAATTCCATAGCCTGGTGATCATAACTATACATGGAATCATCTATCTCTTCATTTTGGAAATTAAAATGTCCAAAAATAAACCTATCCACTCTTTCTCTTACAAGTATATCTAACATACCAGCTGGCCATATGCTTGTATCACTCCATTCATCAATATTCTCTAGGTATTTTTTCACCCTGAATCGTTCAACATGAGAACCCCGCTCTTTTCCTGGTGTCATGGTAGAGAAGGCCCCTATGCTTGTTGACATGGTGCAAGATGCCCATGTTTCATCCGTTGCCATAGTATGCGACAACCCAATTTCAATTGTGGTCGTGGTTGGTTTGGTATGAACACTAAGGAATGCACGTTGAGAAATTCACGCCAAGGAATGCAAGCTTAGGAATGCACATTGAGGAATGCACGCTAAGGAATGCAAGCTTAGGAATGCACGCTGAGGAATGCATGCAAATGAGTTATTTTTAATTGATTTCATATATATTGTTTTTTTTCACAAATTCAAGTATATTGGGTTATGACGTCAATGTCCCTATATCATATGAAATAAAGATTTTTCATAAAATACATAAACGTATCCAAAGAATGATATGTTTTATGAAGTGAATATTATTTTTATAAACCAATACATACACTCAATATCTTTATAAAATGACTAAGAAAAAAATATTTATAAAATGGCTAAGTAAAATTTCTATATAAAATGGATATTTATTTCCTTACATCTTTTCTTCTTCAACTTAAACCACTCAATTGGACTTCATCATGAGGCCTTTGCATGTCTTATAGGAAACTTTGAAATTCTTGTAGACCAGGAGATTTTCAGACTTATAAGATAAAATATAATAGTTGGAATTTTAGCAGTCTTAATATACATTAATGACTGATACAAAAATCCATATTAATCTCATGCTAGATTGAATAATCCATATTTGTGAACCTGCTTCTCTTCATTCATCAATCCGATGACTACAATTCTTAGCAAATGCCTAAATCATCGCATGTTTTTTCACCATTTTGCATACAATGTTGTTTTATGACCATGCTAAACTTTAATCATGGATTGTTTCTTTGTATGTTTAGTGGAAGAATTCTATTCTGTTACAACAATAAAATAGTAATAAATAGGTAACTATTCCTAATAGTAATTAATAATATTAAAATATAGTTTATGAAGAGAAGTGTCTCTTCAATATGTGATGGTCAAGCCATATTTAAGGCAACCATATCCATTGTAGTTTATCATCCAATCAATTATTATATTTATTCATTTAATTATTTGAAGATGAAACATCTTCCTCCCTAGACCTAGATACAGGCTGACTTAATCCGGATACTGATTATCCATTACAATGGATACCGTGTAACATTGGTATCAGAGCTATATGGCCCTTGGCCATTATTTACACTTTGTGTAAGTTTAGTTTTTAGGGTTTCCCAAAAATATAGGACATTGTCCAAAAAAACGTAAAAAAAAGGAAAAAAAAAGGTAAAGAAAAGAAAAGAAAGAAAAAAGTTAAAAAGAAAGTAAAAAAAGAAAAGATAAAGTAAAACCAACACATGGTTTTGCTTTCCAACTTCAACCCAGGCTACACCCCACCTCATTCCACGTAGCCCTACAAACAAAAACAATATTAATAAAATAAATATTATTATAATAATATTAATATTATTATATAATATTTTAAAACTTATTAATCCACCTTTTAATAAAATATTTAAATATAATATTTTATATTTCAACACATTAAATAATTATAATAATAATTATTAATTCATCAATTATTTCAAAGACATTAGTTGTCTTTTATTCCTCCATAAGTCAAAATAAACTTCCAAATACACACATTCGCATAAAAGGACCCAAGCTATGATGAAATTAAAAGACAAACTTGAGAAATTGGAGAAGGACATCAAGGCCCTCATTGTCAACCAAGAAAAATTCATAGAAGAAATGAAAAATAACAAAGCACTTAATAAAGAAATAAAAGAAGATGTTCTTTTAGTACTAGGAAGAAAACTTGATGACAAAGTAGACATCATGCACGAGAAACAAAAAGAGTTAGATAACAAAATGTGTGCGATGACACAGGACATAAGAACCATGGCACAAAACTTTAGCATCATGACACAGAACCAGAATACCATAATGCAAATGTTACAAAAACTAAGGTCTAATACAAACCATATCAACAACTTAGATATGTTGGACTAGTATGTCAACAAAAATGAGAGTAACAAAATGGACCAAGACAATAAACAAGACAAGGAGACTAAATATCATAGGGATGACCAATATACCAATAATATATTTGATAAAGATGAGCTCGACCAAGATCATAATGAGATTCAAGCCAATATCGTTGACAATAAGGACGATCCATACAATGAAAAAAGATGGATCCTACAATATGAAAAGGAATCCAAGTCAAAGGAATCAGGTATCATAGATTCATATTCTACCTTAACTCTTCTACCACCCTAGAGAAACCTAAATGTAACACTATCAGGTGAATTCAAGTGTGAGAAGCCTCACCAAATGCCACTTCTCGAGATAACTCATAAGGATAATAAAATGAAAACATTATGTGATGACATCCTAAGCATCGTAGGATAAGCAACTTCTAAAACAAGGCTTGATATGGTCGGTCACAAAG
>LPNX010356111.1:275799-358410 GCA_001517045.1 Pseudotsuga menziesii | reverse complement strand
ACAAATAAGGAGGTTGAGAGGGTATACCATGAAATCGACCATGTATATTAGCCTATTGTGGTGGATGACATGAAGTTAAATAATGTAATAAGCATGGCTTATAAGGCATTGATTATGATGTTTATTTGTAGAAGGATGGGGACAGTGAGTTTGTTTCAATAGATTCAAGTGCACTAGTAATCAATTTTAGCTTACCACATAAGGGATTCCATTTTCATCTAAGGTTAGATGTTGAGGTTACAATATCCAAACACAGTACTATTTCTAGTCGATATCTACTGCATTTTTACCTAGGTGGATTTACTGGTTACTTGATCAAATTACTTATATATCATTCAAGGTCCCATGTAAATAAGTAAGGATACCATAAAAATAGAATAATTGTACTAAATTAGTATATTTGCATAGACTCTCTTATGATTCTACACAAGATATTTTCTCTTTATGCTATTTGCAACTACTGGCATGATATGACTCATTTCATTTCTGGCCTTACAAAGAGATATATCATATGCATTCAAACAATTATTTCTTGTTTATTTCTTAGTTGGATTTATGATATCTCTTCTTATGGAAATCATATGAGCTAAAATTTCTATGGTGGTATGCCTTACAAATCTACTTTCTTAATTGACATATCAATTAGGTAACCAGGGATATTAGAATAATGAGAAGAGATATACGATGTTACATTTACTCTATATTCTCTCCATAAGTTTGGCAATTCAATACATTGGTTAAGCTCCTACTTGGAGAAAACTTATAAGAACCTATATAATCCTTTTACATATTAATAATTGTTATCATTACCTCTTCCAACCATATGAAATTATTATAAAGATAAAATGAATTTGAACCATTAACCTATGTTTTTTAGACCACTATTATACCATTGAAACTATTCTCCTAATGTATGATTACTTTATTGATGGACCATATCAATATGATGTGACCCCCATCTCCTTATAAGTATAATTTTTAGCCTACAATGTCAACCCTCCATCTCTTTATAATTATCAAACAAATAGGTATATACCTAGTATTGTAGGTGCTAATGATGGAAAGGATGCCAATTTCTAATTCCTACAACACTTGTTATATGAATTAGTGAACCATGACAATCTTGTAGCTAGATCAGAGAAAAAGATGGTTATATAGATCCAAAATTTCATTTAATCTATCCTTAAGTATTCCCTTAACCATCATCCCTAACTGAAAATGCTTAACACCAAATGAAGTAACATATACTACCTTGAATATGTGACGTTGTCACGGAGTAAAATAATCCACCCCACCATCTCTATCGAGTGCCTTGGCCGCACGCCAAGGGACTATAATCCCTCGCCAAATGCGGAAACATGGTTCTGGTAGTTACCCATTAAGATATCTCGGGTGAGACTGCGCCTACCTCGCAAGCATTGCTGACTGAGCTTGCTCTTTCGGACCAATGTCTTTTGGTGTCTTGTTGGTATTGTGTTGTTGTTGAGCTGCGGGTCAAGACAAGAAGGAATATTAGGCCAACATATATCATTCAAGGTCCCATGTCAATAAGTAAGGATACCATAAGGATAAAATAATTGTACTAAATTAGTCTATTTCCATAGACTCCCTTATGATTCTACAAAAGATATTTTATCTTTATGTTATTTGTAACTACTAGCATGATATGACTCATTACTGTTTCTTTCCTTATAAAGAGATCTATCATATGCATTCAAACAATTATTTCTTGTTTTTTCTTGGTTGGATTTATGACCTCTCTTCTTATGGAAATCATACGAGCTAAAATTTTTATGGTGGTATTCCTTACAAATATACTTTCTTAATTGACATATCAATTAGGTAACTAGGGATATTAGAATAATGAGAAGAGATATACGATGTTACATTGGTTAAGGTCCTATGCTCTCCATAAGTTTGACAATTCAATACATTGGTTAAGGTCCTACATGGAGAAAACCTACAAGAACCAATATAATCGTTTTAAATATTAATAATTTTTATCACTACCTCTTCCAACCATATGAAATTCTTATAAAGATGAAAGGAATTTTAACCATTAACCTATGTTTTTTAGACCAGTATTATACCATTGAAACTATTCTCCTAATGAAAATCTGATTACTTGCTAAGATATCCCTCCAGTCAATTTTCAATGATGCCTACCTTACATCTACCACATATGATGCGATGCGAATCTATAGCCTCCACCTCATTTATGTATTTTTATTTTTCAATGAACCATTTTAGTGGTGAAAGTGTGGTAGTTTTTACAGATGCCTGCATGGGAATTTCTCTTTAGGTCATTGGAGAGTCAATGACGGGTGGCATATGAAATTATTGAACCAAGTGATCTCTAATAATGTTATGGCCATTGCACTACACCTTTGAGTAATTTACTCACTCCCAAGTGAAATTTCTTGAGCTCTAAAGGAAATGAAGTTTCCCATACCTTCCAAGCCATTACATGAGTTGATCGAATCCAGTTCTAACTCCTCCTAAAAATACGTTGATATGTTAAAATGGCGGTCACAACTCTAACATCTTGATCTCCTATCATACTAACAACATATATTAGTTAGTCTACAGGTTGCGATATCTACACATTAGAAACATATTTATATTTAACCCATAGAGCCTCCCTACAGTGTAAGTTATAAATATCCTTGACAAGCAATAGAATATAAGCTAGAAACGCTTATGCAATAAGTAAAATAAGAATATAAGAAACTAGAACTCCCTAGCACCATCCCTATATAATATTCTATAATAAGGTTTAGCCCAAGGGGTTCTTCCTATGAGTCTAGCAAGTAAAAATATTATATTATACCTAGTATTATAGGCTCATGTTGTGGTTATATATACAACAAATTTGTATCGGTATAGTATATTTTTAGGCCAATCTAGATATAAGATGCTATAGATTGATGCATATTATCTTTTTCGTCTTTTTTGGTTTTTATGTTTTTGAAAAAAAGGAGTAACAGAGGGGCGATTTCATCTTGTGGAGGCCGTATTCTTCATTTGTTGGCTATGTTTGGACTGCGTGGGGGAGTAACAGAGCGATCGATTTCATCTTGTAGAGTTCGTATTCTTAATTTGTTGGTTGAGTTTGGACTGCATGGGTTGTGACATCATCTAGAGAGGACATAGTCTTGTTTGTGAGGACGATTTACTTTCTGTTGGGCACATATCCTTATAGTTCCACATCTACAGTGATCCCCATGATTCATTTGAGACATTATAAAGGGTTGTTACAACCAAAAAGGGAGTTTCAATCCATATTGACACTTACATGAATCTACTACAACATTGTTGGGTACTCTCATTGTATTCTTCCTTCTTGTTACGACTGTGCATAATATTTCTAGGTAGTGAAGGAGGGCACTGAACCATAATAAGGGAGTCTGAGAAGAAGATGATTTGGGTTATTTTGAGGATAGGACAGGGCAGACACCAAAGAAAAACCAACACACCAAAGAAGGGAAGCAATGGCCATAGCATTACTCAATTACTCAAAAGTGTAGTGCCCTTAGTAACCCTTAGTAACCCACAGTAGGCCATGCTACCTTCATACACAGGATTGGGACCCTTAACACGCCTCAAGGCACTTTCATCCAGTCACAAAATTCCTAGCAGGATTAATACATGTCACAACATCCCTTAGCAAGCTCAAGACAAGTCATGGTTTTCTCTAGAAAGAATTAGAAAAATTTACAGATATGAAAATGATGCAAACAGGAAACACAAACTGAATATGAACACTGTGATGAATCTCAGAAACTCAGAGAAACACTTTTCATTAACACTTCCAAGAAAGTTTATAGATCTACAATCCAAGCACAGAGGCTTCAAAAATGAAATTTGAACCCTTCCTCCTCTGTAGAGGGTACATTTATAGTGAAATTTACCCTGGAGACGTATATAGAAACAGGGCATCAAAATTAGTTACATTGCGGGAATCAGTCCCAAAAGTAAGTCCTAAATCCTAACAAACTCTGATGTGGAAGAAGCGTCGTGCCTGGAAAAAATTTCTGGAAGGCACGTTGTGCTACGCATGACCAATCAAAAATTGAAATCTCCACATCTGGGGATTTCTGGCTCACTTGATGAAAACGACAACTCTGAGCATATTTTTAACAAACTATGGCTGACTCAGCTGCTAGCGGGGATTCCAGGATGATTATTGCTTAGTCTATGTATATATTTCCATTGTTGATCTGTAGGGGTGGCCATCTCAAATATCTCCTTTAGGAGAACATCTAGGTCAATCAGGGGTCTATGGCCAATAACAGGGAGATCTGATTTGAAAGTCTTGAATTGAGCCAGCAACTCAAAGTCCTTGTTTATTTTGTCAATGATTACCCCTCCCTTTATCCCACCATTCACAGCCTCAAACTTTGGATGTTTTAGTCTTTCCTGGTTCAGTAGTTCGACATATTTTCTATAAGGGATTAGCTTCCCCTTTAGACCCCAAAAATCAGGAAACCCTTTCTGAAACAGGGGATGGCACAATTTTTTGAACTTTTCTACACCTTGCTAAATAATGTTAATCCTAGTAAGTTCATTATGCAACATGTTTTTCTTTGTGATCATCCTCCTTGCTGCCACTAGAACTGATATAGCAGTAATCCCCAGGGCAATTAGTTCTACCCCAGAGGCTGAGTTCAGAATAACAATATCCTTCTGGGCCTCCTCCCTAGGGATTTGTGCTATAATTTCCTACAGGGATTTACATCATCTTCTTGCTACCATAACATTATGTTTATGCTCATCCACCATGAACAAATGCTTTCCTAATGAGGGCATATCCTTTATCACTACATCCCAGAGAAAATGTTTAGCCCCTTGCAAGGGAATTCAACCTATGACCCTTTCCTCAAACCTGGCTACATTCTCTTTGAGTTTCCTGATCTCTTCAACATAGTATTTACTTTCCTTAGCAGCGATCCTGTCCTTGAGATCTTGATTGGCCTCCTTCAATTGAGTGATTTCCAGGTCCTTCAGGGACATTTCAGACATATCTTTGATCGCCAGAGTAGTGGGTGATCTGTCCTCGGGGGTACTATAGTCATTTAATTCATCAATTCTCTTCTACATATTTTGCTTCTCTTCTTCCCATGTGCGCTTGTCATCCTCCAGTACAACAAGGTGGCCTTTAAGATACAAATATTCATGTTGCAATTTCTCAATCTCCCCTTGTAACTGCACGGTCTGAGGAGGTAGCCGGATGTCTTTCATAGGTTTTTTTATTTTATTTTTGTAAGTATGTATCTTGGTGAGTGGCTTAGTTGGTAAAATAGGATTCTATGTTTCCACTGTCTGCTCAGATGCAAGGGGATGTTGTAAAGCATTATGTGCTATTAGGTCTACCACTTGGTCATTTAGGAGTTTCACCTGCAGGTTCCAGGCCTTGCTTGTTTTATTTTTCCTGCTTCAATTGGGTCTCCAGTTTAACCACCCTTTGTTGGGACCTGATATGGTCTAATGCCTCCTTAGTCAGATCAACATAGATGATATCGCTAAATCCCTTATGGAACACAATATTATCTAGGATTGATAATTGATCCATCTTGAACTCGGCCTCTAAAACTCCTTCCTCATTAGTGATGGATAGGTTTAGGAAGTTTGTTGTAAGATTCATGGCAGTAGTGAAAGAGACTTTGCTTCTTGATAGCTTCCTTATCTCCTTGGACTTCTTCTAAGTCTCATCCTTGGATTTCTATTTGAGTTTCCCATAGGTGGTCAACATTTTCTTTTCAGTCTTAAATTTCCCTTCAACAACAGAGGCAAAATAATACTTCTGATAATTTAGTAGAGACTCATCACCCCCTTTCTTCATTGATTGTGTGGCTCGTTGGGGCTTTCTATCTGAGTGTGTAGTGGTTGGATTTACAACCACTAGTGGTTGCATGATCACCATCTAATTTGCAACCTTTTCCCCAACAGGGTTTACTGAAACAAGCTCCTCCTCTATCACTGTCTTGAGGGAATCAGATTCAAAATTAAACTCCTGCTCCAGGTTGATTACGTCCTCCTCTACGTATATACTAGGATTATTGGTAGGGGTTTGTTAATCACATTCCATATCTTGCAACTCTGATTGAGACATTCTTCTAGTACCATCACCATTTAGGGGAAAGGGAGTAGTTGGGACCGTACCTTGCACTTGTTTAGGAGCCTGAATTTTTTCTGCAGGAGTCCAAACTCATAGGCAAGATAATTTTCCTCCTCGGACAAATTGGGGATCATGGAGTGGATAAAGACTGACCTCTGCACCTGTACCCTTCTATGGGAAATGATCCCCTTAGGATCATAATTCTGTGCACGAGTCACCTAAAAATTCATGGCCTTCAAAACTTTCTCCACAATTGGTAATGTTGTTGGCTTCTTCACAACAAAGGGCCTGAAATTATTAGGGTATTTCATCCAAGAGTCCTTCCTGTGAGCAGTAAAATGCTCCTCATCAGCAGAAATAGTCTTCTTGATCAATTCTAGTGTGTATTAATGGATTTAGGTAAACTGGTATCATGAAAGGGTCAGTCGAAAAACCATATACCCTAATAATTGAATACTTCTGCATCAGGATCCAATCTCCCATACCCTCTTATTGCAAGGCAACCTTCATGTCTTCTGATATCCTCTTCTCTTTAGGGTTGAATAGTCTGGAGATGTTGAGGACAATTATTTGAATGAAAAGTTTGTAAGACCAGTCCTGAATCTTATGGAGAGACCAGGTCCAGTCTTTGAACACCTCTGGATCCATGTCCTCAACAATTTGCCGGTTGGAATTGACTATGATGGAAAATAGATACACCTGGTATCTAAAATGCTTATCAAAATCAAGCTTCTTAAGCTGATAATATATTTCTCCATCCAAGAACTCATCAAACTTAATTCCTACTTCAGATTGACTCAATTGAAGGATAATTCCTAGCATTACTTCAGAGACTGTGATATCTCTATCAATACCTAGGATTTGACACAAGAGGGAGATGGCTGATACGACAGGATTTATGAACAATTCAGAGGAGAGTGGGGTGACAAGGGTCTCTGAGGGAACTGGGGTCTTCAAAATGGTATGGAACAATTTATTCTTGGATTCTAGGTCATATTTCTCGAACACCTGCAGAACCTCTGATTCGGTGAAGGGGATCAGTGCCTGACATTGGGATTTAGAGAGACCCAGGGAAGCCCTGATAGCTTCTGATGTAATTCTACAAATGCCATGGGAGTGGGTATCATATAATATGGCCTTCCCAGTGGCGGAATAATTGGAGGCTACCCTTTGAACAATATCTGGGAAATGGGGAAATTGTTCTAATGTGAACCCTATTAAGGATGAATTTAAATTTACCAACAATTCTGACCGGTCTCTAGAAGGTGACAACAAAGCATTCTGGAAATCACTGACACTGGAAAACTATAAATGAGCTTCATAAGCATCGTAAAGTCGATTGTAGATGATCTCCTCGGACGGGTCAAGTCTTTTTACAGACAAGGCCATGGAGGAACTATCTATTAGATTAATTACATAACATAAAAGGGTTTATAAATGATGAACGAGTACCTAGTGGTGATGTTCAACACTTCTGGAGGTTGCAATTGTATCCAACTGACTCGTTCTTGGAGGACGTCGGATTTGCAGGGTGGTGGGAGCATTAACAGACTGTTAATGTCAAGATGATTAGCCTTATAAACCATCATGCTCTGTAAACGTGACCTTTGTACCTCCAATATTCGAGCAAAATATCCAATGGGGAGAGGCCCACCAGATTTCGCAATTTTTTTTTAATCTTCAGAGTTATATTAATGGCTTAAAATCTTAAATATATTGGCTTTAATATAAAACCAAAATAATATGTAATTGATGTTTGGATTTGGTTATTATAAGGTGGAAGCTTGTATGGTGTAATATATGGTTGGCATGTGTTGGTAAAGGCTATTTTGGAAAGCATATGGGTGTACTACATGAATATTCCTGACCGTATTTTGGAAGGAAGTTGAGAGGCCAACTCTCGAGGAGCCAGTTCGAGAAATTTGGCTGGTTTTATTTCAAATGGCCAAAAAAGGGATTGGACAGATTTGAAAACAAAGTATACTTTTATATTTGATTCTTCAATATGATATTTTATAACATATGTCTTCATTGTAATTTGTAGTGGTTTTTTCTTACATAATGCACAAATTGTTACTATGTAGGATGTCAAAGGAATATCAAGTCGGGGTTGAAGAATTCATAGAGTTTGAAAAAAAGCATTCAGAGGATAATAACACCACAACATTCCCTTGTAAAAAATGTTGCAATGTTGCAGTATTGATGTTTGAGGAAGTACAAGACCACTTGACGATTCATGGTATAATAAGTTCATATAAAACTTGGTTTTTCCATGGAGAGAGAGTTCCTACTCAGGACTATATATTTGACAAGAGAAAGAAATTCCACACAACAGAGATGCATGATTTTCCTTGAGAAACTACACATGGTGATGAACACATAGTTGGACATCAATATGATAATCATAATGATGAGTTTGCAACATTGCTTACAAATGATACTGAAGTTCTTGAGAATGATGATCATAATGAGGAAACCATGGTTGATGATCATATGGTTGAAATGGTGAATGATGCTTATCAATATTATAATGAAAATCCAGATGTGAATTGTGAAAATGGCCAAGTAGAATCAATGGAAGAAAATGATATCAATAAACTTGCTAAAGTCAATTGAAGATGCCAAGGCACCATTGTACCCAAGTTGCACTAGTTTCACTAAGCTATCATCCACTTTGAAATTGTACAACCTTAATGTGAGAAATGGATGGTCTAATGCAAGTTTCACTGAGTTGTTGAAGGTGCAAAGATAAATGCTTCCAACAGGAAATACACTTCCAGAATATACATATGCTGCAAAAGTTTGATTAAATCATTGGGGTTGGACTATGAAATGATAAATGCATGCCACAATAATTGCATTTTATATTGGGGAGAATATTAAAAAATAAATGAATGCCCAACATGTGGCGAATCAAGATGGAAGGTTGATGCTTGTTCTGAAAAGGTGCGTATAGGTGTCCCGGCCAAAGTGTTGAGGTATTCCCCTATAGTGTCGAGTTGAAGAGAATGTACAGGTATGATTTTAAACTCTTATAATTCCATTATATCATACACCTTCATGTACTACCAACCTACTAAAAAATCATCTTCTTTAATCTACTAAATATTACAATGTGTATATGATTCTTTATGATTTTGTTACAGCTCTACATATATTTCACAGAAAATGAGGTGGAATCATGAGAATGCAAATAAGGATGGAATAATGTGCCACCCAGTTGATAGCCCGACATGGAAAACTATAGATTCTAAATGGCTTGATTTTTCCAACGATCCTCACAATGTACGACTTGCAATGGCAGTGTATGGATTTAATCCTTTTGGAAACTTGAGTAGTAGTCATAGTGTATGGCCAGTAGTACTAGTCACATATAAACTTCCGCCATGGTTATGCATGAAAGGGAGCTTTTGTTTGTTGTCATTGTTAATACCTGGTCCCAAGAAACCAGGAAATGATAACAACATCACACTCACACGAAACCAATAACCTAACCATATTTAAGCGGATCTTTGGCCTCTTGATTATATTTTTTGTTTAAGTGGGCACTTCTGATGATGATCTCAGAAGGAGATTGAAACGTCGAGCCTTAAAAAGCACCAATGCAGTTTCTTCCTCATTTAAAACTAATCACTGCATATGGCTATATTTTCACAATGGCATAGATGTTTATTTGGAACCATTGGTAAATGAACTAAAACTAACATGGGATGAAGGGGCAAGGACATACAATGCTCATTCAAGGTCGTTCTTTAATATGAAGGCTATATTGATGTGGGTAATCCATGACTTTCCTGCGTATGGAAATATGGATGGTTGCACGACTAAAGGGTTTTGCGCATGCCCTATATGTGGAAGGAACACAGATTTGAATGTATCTCAAATGTAGTAGGAAGTGTATGTACATGGGACATAGGGGATATCTTCCAATAAATCATAAGTATCGTTCACAAAAGGACAATTTAATGGGAAGTATGAGCATATCATTGCACCTACAATTGTACAAGTGTTAGATATTTTTACAGAAACAAAAGGAAGGGAAGAGAAATGGGGAAAGACTAAAAGTACAAAAAGATAGAGAAATTTTTAAAAAAGGTGAAAATTTGAGACTGTGATCTGGAAGAAAAAGGTCAATTCTATTCAATTTACCATATTGGGAGGTATGTGCACACATTAACTTAAGGCCTAAAATGTACGATGCTTGATGGATTTCATTGTGTTTAATATGAATATATTGTTTAGTTTTTCTTTGATGTTATAATTCATTCATTTTTTATACGGTTGGATGCAGAAACTCCTAGTGCATCACATTTTAGATTAAATGCACATAGAAAAAAATGTATGCGAAAGTATTTTTGGAACCCTTCTAGATATAAAAGATAAATCAAAGGATGGGAAAAATTATTGTGATGACTTACAACAATTGGGTATAAGGAGCTCATTGTGGCCACAACCAAAAGGAAAACAAATATTTCTTCCACCCGCACCACACACTCTTTCAAAAAAGGAGAAAGAAATTCTTTGTGGTGTTTTGTTCACGTTAAAATTTCTAGATGGATATAGTTTAAACCATAGAAATCATGTATCTATGAAATATCTCAAGCTTCATAGTATGAAATCACATTATCGCTATGTTCTCATGTAACAAATCCTTCTAGTAGCATTACGCCATGTGCTACCAAAAGCAGTTTGAAACACTATTTGTAGGCTTTGCTTCATTTATAGGCGAATTTGTGAAAAAATGGTGGATCCAACAGATCTTGATAACTTACAATATGATGTTGTGGAAAATTTGTTCTTACTCGAATAATTATTCCCTCCTTCATTCTTTGATATAATGAAACATTTTATTGTACACTTGGTGCGAGAACTACGTTATTGTGGACCAGTTGCATATCGATGGATGTACCCTTTTGAAAGGTCAGTGAAATTTTATTAAGTGCAAATCCACAAAAATTCCATCATTTTATGTGCATATAATAATAATACGTAACTAGCAACTCTTTATCATACTTTTGATTTCACTACAAATTGAGTGTTTTTTTCTAGGAACACGAAAGTTTTCAAAAGTTATGTGAAAAATAAGAATAGGATCAAATGATGCATAGCTGAAAGCTACATTGTGGAGGAGTCCATAAAATTTTGTGTTGGATATGTTGAAGGTATGGAATATATTTGAAAGCATGCCTAGTAGAAATTAAGCTTGGGATGATGAAGAAGGAGAGGTTAGGAAATATGGGAAGGCCTTATCTAGTGGAACTTCTATTGAATTAGATAAAACTAGTTTGTTACAAGCCCACAGATGGGTCTTGCACAACATAGATGAAATTCAACCTTGGATAGAGTAAGTAATAAGCACATCCTTATGAAATCATTTTTTATTATAATATATCACAATATTTTCATAAATTTTTTATTGACATTACTTGAAAACAAGATGCACTTGACAAAAATTGCCAATAGTAACATCCAAGCCCAAAAAGATGAAGTTTTACTACAAAAGCTCCACAACCAACAATTTAGTGATTGATTAAGAAAACAGGTAATGATATGTTCTTCATATTAGATTTAATTGGAATTCATTGAATCAATACTATTATGATGTATGAAGGTGAGATTTTTTTAATATATTTTGAAATTGCATGGTTTTCTAACGGCATTTAAAAATTTACAGGTGGAAGGAAAAGAAAATATTTATGATACCCTTAAATGGTTGGGATGTGGCCCAAGGAAATATGCAATTAAGTATGATGGCTACTTAATCAATGGGTGTAGGTTTCATGTTAAAAGTATAGAAAATGCCAGGGCCACCCAAAATAGTGGTGTGTGCATAGATGCACAAACATTAATGGGATCAAGTGCAAAGGATAAAAACCCTATACATCAAACGACAAAATATTATGGAGTGATTATAGAAATAATGTTATTGGACTACTAGTTGGTGTAGTATCCGTTGTTCAAATGTGATTAGATAGATGTACACAAGAAGAATGGAATGAAAGTTGATGAAATTGGTTTCACCATGGTGAATCTAAAGAGATGCTTGAGTAAGGATAGAGTGCAAGATGATCCATTTATTCTAGCATCACAAGCAAAACAAGTATTTTATGTACAAGATCCGGTAAATAATGACTAGTGTGTAGTTTTGACATGCCCTCCGAAGGGACCAAGAAATTGTAATAGATATGAATTGGAGTATGCATATTTATAAAGTGTTGTAGATTTTGAAGGGACGAAATGCAAAGAGGATGAAGCTATAGGTGATGGTGGCATGGATTATGTTCGACAAAATTGTGAAGGAACATGGTTGGATGTTGTTCAGTAAGTAGCATGCATGATTTATTTATCAGTTCTCATTTAAGTTGTATTTGTGAAAATTTATATCTTAGATTATTACTTGGATTTATCTTTCATACATATATTTTTTGTTTTGCTACTGTTTATGCATGGATCTTATCTGTTTTATTGTGTTATGTAACTTTCATTTATTTTTACAGTAGATATATTGGGTGTGGAGAATTGACAGAGACGTGAGGGGGGTAGGGGAGGGGCCATATGAGCTTCAACCTTCATGTGGTTGGCGTTGTTTAGTAGAGAATAATATATTCTTGAAACCAAAAGAATCTCATTCATGTATTTTCATTTCATTTTTTTAGAATTTCATATATGTTATGCTTTTTTTTACATAACTATCAATCGCTTATATGAACATACCATTTTGTCATGATATATGCAGGCCTTTGAAATGGAAAGGAATTTAATGACAATTTGTATCATTCTCTATTGCATATTTGTAAGTTATCACCATAATGTTTTTGTCATTTAGACATCTTATTATCGTTTCATTGATTATAACGTGTTGATTTCTTCATTTTAAGTACAATTGTACTTGTCTATTTTATGAATTGATTTTATTACACATTAGTTGAAGGAAAAAAGTTGATTGTGGGATAGCTATTGACCACGGGAAGGTAATGTAATGAAAAATATTGAAAGTATTTGATTACAACAAATTTAATTACAACATATTTATTACAACCATAAGTATACTCAATTGATGGTGTAACAACTAATTTGTGTGAAATATTTGTGTAAAGCACAGAGGACGCCAAGATCATATGACGTTATTGGCATCAGAGATAAACTTTGAGGTATAGATCCTTATTATCAATACAATTTCAACATGCTTTGGGAGTATCACCTATAGGTTTCCTTTTAGGCATTGGGAGTATCACCTTTAGGTCTCATGAAGCTACCCTGACCACTATTAAAGAATTTTACATAATGTAGTTAGCAATCCCATTGAATACTTTTTAGTTGTTTCTAGCCATTGGTGGTAAATGCCTTTTCTTTTAATAAAGGTGAGAAATTGAAGCACTTGTAGAGTATTTCAAAATTTCTCCACTTTTTTTTTGTAAATAAAAGGATTGTATTACTACATAGTCACTTAATTACATTTTGAATAGCAGATCCAAAAACCACCTACCTAGTTCTGAAAATATTTACATTCGTCCAAAAATAAAACCACCCATACTGAAACAAAATAGCCAGAGCCCCATCTCGATTACATACATAAGCTGCCCACAAAGCAAATCACTACAGGAACCACTAACAAACGACTTAAGAACACATAACAAAACAACCAAATTGTTCATGGCATGACCCATCCCAATTACATACATAAGCTTCCTATAAATCCTATCACTATTGGATCCACTAACAGTAAACTGAATAAGAAATAATAGAGCATAAACACAGGGGCCTCAAACCCAGCCCTGGGAGGACACTCTTAGTGAGGAGCGTTTGGTTTGCTTCATCTTCCCAGAGGGATCCCTAGCAGTCATGTCGATTGACTTGGCCCCTTTTTGGTCCCTCGACCTACTCGTCCCTCTGAAATCCACCTGCTCCATCATCGGGTGGAAGAATTCAATCCACATATTTGTGGCCATTATGTCTATCTTTTTATGCATGAGGCATTAATTGTTTTTTTCTCCTTCCAAACTATGACTGGTTCTTCATCCCCTTCCTTTTTTACAGTAGTTCTAAGTGAAGAGTGTGCTATCAGGTTCATGTTAACCCAACAGAGAATACACAATATATCATAGGACACAACCCTTTGAGTTGTATTACCGAGGTCTACCACCCAAGCTTCAACCTCATGATGCAGCTCCTCCCGATGCATGGCCTTAGCTTCCTCCCATACAAGTTATGCAACCGATTCAATTTCATTGTGGGTCACCAGAGGAACAAATTATTTGAAGAATTCAACAACCTCTTGCACTTGTATTTGGGCTCTAGTCTGACACATCCTTTCTCTCACTTTCACTCCTCACTACCATTTCCCTTGTCATGACTATCGGTCAAGACTTCCCCTAACCCCAAGATTCCCCTCTGAGAGTGTTTGGGAGCCATGGAAAAGACCCAGGAGAGAGAATATTCATCAAGCACTAATGCTTTAGAGTGGAAAACACAGTCATGATCCCTTTCGACTAGGAGGGAATGCATAGACACAAAATAGGATGGGATACTCCATAGAGGTCATTGAGAAAAGGGCGGAGATGCTTCAGAATATAAGGGTGGTGGCCACCTCACCATTATAGTGGCTCTATACTCGAACTTCTTCATCCCCATCACCATCATAGTGGCTCTATACTCTACCTTCTTCATCCCCATCACCATCATCCCCTCCTATACTAGGGGATGAGATTGGCATCCTCTGAGACTTAAAGACAACGACCATTAACCATCATGGCGCAGAGCAATGATTGTTGTCGTAGGATCATTGTTGGACATTAGATATTAGCCCCTTGAGATCCAACATCCAACAATGATCCTATGGAAGCAATCATTTCTCTGCCACAGGCTGATTAATTTTCATCCTTAAATACCATATCTATCATGTGTTGTGAATCTCCCTTCTCCATCCCTTCAGGCCTGAAACCGTACTTTCCAACATGTAGGAAATATAGGCCCGAGGGAGCTCGTACTTCCCACCACGCGCTCATGCGTGGCTAGGATCCTGATATGTTGGGACCAAATATTACACAAATATTATCGTTGGTGAACTGGATTACACAAAGATTACATGCCCAGCTTCTGCAATTAACCCGCTTGCTAGCTCATTAGCGAAATGGACTAACAACCGTCATATCTAGATTGACGGTGGAATTAAATTGTTTATAGGGAGGATTTTATAAAGTATCGTTCCCATTAGGAATTTATTCTATCGCGCTAGTTCTCCCAGCAAAATAGTTCTTCATCGTTGATCTGCAACAAGATCATTCTTAACTGTTGATCTTCTTCATCCTTGCAATGATTAGTTTTCAACTTTGCAACCGATTCACCTTTAACTTTCTCTCTATTTAGTCAGTGATTCTCCTCTTCAGACATTGATTAATTCACCTCTTGATCACCATCATCGACTTGTAACCTCGTTAGCCAATCTCTCCTATGTCATGGATCTGCCTTGCAATGCATAGCAAAAAGTGACTTACTGTGTGTAAATCATTCCTTCATCCTCTACGCATGAAATCAATGAATTCTACCTGCAAACCTTGTCAATACTCAAGACATTTCTTCATTCAACTAACCATATAGTCAACGTGGTCACAAGATATGATTCAAATGGGAAATTTCTTCCAAACTCAATTAAGCCAAATATATACTCATACGATCTTATTTCACAATGGTCCTTTATCTTAACCTAAATACAATGGATCGATCATTACAACCAGAGACCTCTATCTCTATAACTGTGTAAGGTCCAAGAGTCTAAACTCTGACCTTGTTCTTCTTGATCAAACCTTCCTCAACCTAAGTAAGCTCCAATAAGCTACCTAAAAGATTATGCGAGCTAACAAGCTCTGTAAGCTAAAGCTAAGCTATCCATCTAAATGACTAAACTAGATTAAATAAAACTCTTACTCTGTTTTCTAGATCCTTCAAAGAAGGAACAAAGTCCTTATTCGACTCTACTATCCTCTATGACTTACTATGCTTGATATCTGTTATTTTCCAGTATAGTAAACATGCAACACATTTTATTTTTGCTTACTGTGGTTTTTTAATTTTTGGAAACTTATTGATGAAAACTGTCAAGGATTAGAGTGAAGAATAAATATCTTGCATGTGGATCATTTCTGCATTCAGAGTGACTTATGTGAATCCTATACATTGGGTATTTTTCCTGCATAAGATTTGCTAAGCATTAACATTTTGTTGAAATCATGGTTGTGTAATAGTTAATTTATTGACCACCTTACAAATTGGGGGTGATATCATATGATATTTGTATAAGATGTACTTTATAATTGTATAAATGGTAACTGAAAGGATATTTCTACTATTTATTTGTGCTACATATTTTAGAATGGGAAACATATTAACTTTGATTTTGCCTTTGGGTGTAGAGAAAAATTAGTGGGTTATGCTATTGCCTCTGGAAAAATCTACGAGGGAGAAGGGTTTAAATACATTAACTTAGTGCTTTGAAAATGGCACACTTCATCTCATTGGCCTTTTGAGTGATGGTGGTGTTCATTCGCAATTAGATCAGTTGTAGGTATTCTATATCTATAAATGCATTATTATGAGTTGTTTATCTTAGAAAAGATTATAGATTTATTTGTGCTATGCAATTTGTAATCTTTGTATTTCTCCATCCTATAGTTGAATGCTATTTATATCACCAGACTGGATTGAGTTGGGTCTAAATATGTTATAATTGTAGAACCCATTGATCTACTAACATAAATTTTAAGAGAAGGCTACTCTTACAAGGATCCATCAAGAAACCATTAGAAAATATGCTCGTTCTTATCCATGAATACTTGAAATTCTAGTTAGATGTTCACTTTATGAGTATGTGTATGAGCTTGAAAGCCAACTTTGTCCTGCAAAACGTTTCTGTATTACTGTTTTCTTTATTGAATCAGTCCTGCATATGAAACCTTTCAAGTTTAGCCAACTTATAAGGTCAGATCCATTCAAACTACTTTTTTTAAGTCTTTTGAGTCCGAAACAATGTTGGGATTATTAGTATTTTCTTACAATTACAAATGATGCAATCTTGGTGTTAATATTACCCCTTTCCTCAATTCTTAAAGGGTTCTAGCTCAATGGTAGAGCACCTACTTTACAAGTAGAAGGTTGAAGGTTAGATTCCTTCGTTCACTAATGATATTGCAATATTTATGTTTTAAATAAAATATATTTTATTATTATTTATTATGGCTTAGAGGGGGGTTCTAAACTTACGTCATGCGTCACGACGAGGCGGGTTCATAACCGCCCCCAAAGGTTTGTAAATCATTTTAGGGGGGGTTTCGAACCGCCTTTGTAGGTACCTACGAGGGGGGTTTATAACCGCCCCCAAAGGTTTGTAAATCATTTTAGGGGGGGTTTCGAACCGCCTTTGTAGGTACCTACGAGGGGGGTTTATAACCGCCCCCAAAGGTTTGTAAAAAAATTTAGGGGGGTGGTTTTAACCATCTTCGTAGGTACCTATGAGGGGGGTTTAAAACCACCCCCAAAGTTTTGTAATAAAGACTTTAAGGGAGGTTTTGAATATCCCCCGTAGGTACCTATGAGGGGGGTTTATATCTGCCCTCAAAAGTGACTTGGCGGGGGGGGTTTAGAACCACCCCCAAAAACTTTTTTGGGTTTCACGACGAGTGGGAGAATAGACCCACGATTTTTGGGGGTTGTTGAGCTCGTTTTGGCCACGTTAGGGGCATTAACGACTCTAAAAATCAAATTGCACAGGCTGAGTAATTTTACTCAATTGCCATTCCTCATTTTGGCCTCTGTGATGGTTTCCTTCAATCCTAGAAATGTAATTGTTGTGTGTACATCTTGGTTTGGTCTCTCAACCTGTTTGGGAGTGGAAATGGAGTCTGAACTAGATTGATAAAACTAGTGTGAGAAGGAACCTCACAAACAGATCTAGGGGGTTGGTTTTCTTCTTTGCCCACCCTGAATAGCACTGGAAGGGAAGGCATAGCCTAAGGGGCTATGTAGCAGAGAAGGGGATGCTTCACTATGTTGGTTGTGTAGACGTTTTAGAATCCAGGCTATATTTGGTGCAGGTATCCATAGAGATGTGGTTGAGCTCACTAGCTTAGCAGTCAGCCTTTCCAGCTCCTTTGTAGCCTGATAAACCCAACTCGGTTTGGCTTGGCTAAATTTGATATACCTTTGGCTATGTGTGAGCCTTCCAGTGTTCCCTTATTCCTTGTGGGAATCATGCCCAGCTCGAGGGTGGTAGTGTTGCTGAGAGATTGATGAGCACATTGGCCTATGGTTGGGTGGAATGTTGCAGTGACGTAGCTGGTTGTGGGACAAGCTTCTTCTAGGATAAGTATCTCTTGTGTTAAATCTCTGCACTTGTATTTGATTTATAAATATGATGAACATGTTAATGTGTTGAATTAAATGTAAATGATTCCATTGTTTATTGAATGTTTATGCATATGTGTATGCTTAATCTCAATGCATTTTATTTTACGTTCATGGGGCTATATTTCTCGGTTTAGAGAGATAGGAGTTGTGTTAGTTGTGTCATCTCTGTCGAGTAGATGGGTGGGGACGTGACAATGTGGTATCATAGTTGTGTTGAATATTTGGGCCTCTATGGGCCACGAAGAGAAGTTTATAGAGGCTAGAATCAACCTCTATGTTCAGCAGAAGAGCAGTAAACAGGAGAAATTTTGAAAATTTTCTCTAAGTATAAAAATAGTCTGTCATCCCAGTAAGCTAAAGGGAGCTGATACGTCAACTGCATTGCCAATATTTGAGCTGACATTAGTAGCTGGGTCACCAAGAGGGAGTTGACAGGGAATGCAGCTAAGGCATTTCAGGGTAGTCAACAGAATTTCACCGATGGCGTCAGCGATATGAGAGGAATGGCCCTGGCGAGAAGGAAAAAGAAGAAAATCTTCAAAAATTTTCTAAGTGTGAAAATTCTCCCTTGTCAGTTGAGAAAGCTAAAGTGAGCCGACAGTAGCGGATGGTTTTCCAAGAGACGAGCCACAATGGTGGCTGGGTTGAATGAAGTAGATCCAACATGGATCGTGGCCGCAATGACGGAAGGCTTAATGAGATGCGAGCCGATGCATATCAGCTGAGTTGAGCTGACGAAAAGTTTTTCAAAATTTTTCGAAGTATGGGAAAATCGAATGGAATTTGAAAACTTTTCCGATGCGTGGTGACAGGTGGAAGTTGAGGATTGAGCCGCAATGGTGGATGGAAGTTAATAATTGAGCTGATGAGTGTCGGCTGAGTTGAGCCGATGGGAAGAAGAAAGAAAAGTAGGAAGAAAGTTGGACATTTTTTCGCTACGACGAAAGGCCCGCAGTGGGTGAAAGTCGAAGATTCTTTCGACGCAGCGGGTGAAAGTCGAAAATATTTTTTGACGTAGAGGAAGGAGACATCGGAAGGAATCAGGCGAAGTTGGCTGATGCGTATTGGGAAAAATTAGGAAATGGAGCCGACACATTGGAAGGAAAATGAAAATATCGCCGAAACAGGGATTTTTAGTAGGTTTTTCAGTGAGATTTTAGGGGCCAGTCGTTGTTGTGAAAGAAAATTATGTTTTTGAGAAAGTTGTCAATATGATATTTTTCCAAATGTAGGTAAGTAATGTATGATTCATGTGAATTTTATGCAGCTAACAATTGTGTTTATTAACACATTTTGTAGAATCATAGTCACCTTCAAGGCAGTATTCCAGATAGTGTAGTTCGGTAAAGTTGGTTTGGCTGAGCCATGAGAACCTACGACATGTATGATGATTTATAGATACCCAATGAGTATGAGGAAGATGTTATGTGAGAAAAAATCTGAGTTGGAAATGCTGGGACAGAGTCTAATGGGAGAAGATTTCAATATGCTCCCCTAGATTTTGCAGCCACCATGAGAAGCCTAAGGGTGGAGATGCAAAGTTATAGGCTAGATAATGAAAGGTTGGTTAAGGCTCAAGAGGAGTAGAATCAGCTGAATGCAGCCATGCTATAGAGTTTGACAGACATCCATAGGAGGATGAACTCTGGGGACCAGACAATAAGACCAGAAGGAAGAAAAAGAACTATTAGAAGAAGAAGGAGATCTGTTAGTGGGTCATCTGATTCTGAAGGATCCATTGGTGGTTCAAGTTCTTCTTCTCAAAAGAATAATAAAAAGAGACTCTACCAGAACCATTCACGTGATGAATGGTCAAGAAGCTAAAGATTGGTTTCTGGGAATGATAAAATATTTCCAAGTCCAAGACTACTCTGGAAATATGAAGGATAGGGTAGGCATGTTCAATTTGACTGGAAGAGCATCCATATGGTGGGAGCACTTGAGGAAAGTAAAGAATATTAATGAATGGAAGATTGTGTGGAAAAAGTTCCAGAAGTACCTCTCTGATAGGTACTATGATGACAAGATCAAAGAATTCCATGAGCTGAGATTGGTACAACAGACCATGGAAGAGTATGCAAACAAGTTCTTGGAGTTGTTGAGGTATGTCAGGTACATCAAAGATGAAAAAGTGAAATCCAACATTTCCTGAGTGGATTGCCTCAGTCTTACAAAGATAGAATTGAGTTTTATGAACCTAGAACTTTGGAAGAAGCAATAAGGAAAGATAAGTATTGCTATCAGAAAGGAAAAGGTAAACCTGATTATCATAAGACATGGAAGGACCAAAAGAATGAGAATTCTGACCAAAGGAAGAAAGGTTTCAAACATTCTAACTTCAGGAATCAGCAGAAGCAGCCATCCCAAGTTGAGAAGCAGCCGGCCAGAGTGGTGGGAGAAAATCCCAGAGAACCACTCCAATGTTGGAAATGTGGAGGACCCCACATGCGCAAAAATTTTCCACTTGAGAATGAGAATGTCAGGCCAGCTTACAACATTCAAGAATTAGAAACAGTGGGTCAAGTAGCAAGGGTTGTCCCTAGTATTTATGGAGCAATGGAGGACCACCAGGCAGATCCCCAGTCAACTGTGGTTGAAGTTGCAGGTAAGATTGTTGAGCAATCTGTTTCTATTTTAATTGACCCTAGTTCTACTCATAGTTACATTACTCCTAGAGTAGTGGAGATTTGTGATTTTAAGAAAGTAAAGCATAGAAAATCTTGGTTAGTTCAACTAGCCACTGGGACTAAGAGAAAGGTTAGTGAAGTGGTAGAGAAATGTCCATTGGTTATGAATGGATTGGTCACTTGTGTATATCTAAATGTTATACCACTTGGTTCCTATGATTTTCTCATCGGAATGGATTGGTTAGAAGCTCAAAGGGTAAAGCTTGACTATTATAATAAGACTTTTGAATGCATGGATAAAGAAGGGAACCCAAGAGTTGTGAAAGGCATTCCAAAGGTTATTTCTGTGAGGCAGATTTTAGCAATGCAGTTGGAGAAGTTATGTAGAAAAGCTTTCCAGTTGTATGTAGCTCATATTTTGAAGGAAACAGATAATGAAACTCCTAGGTTGGAGGAATTTCATGTGTTACAGGAATTTAGGGATGTGTTTCCTAATGAGATTCCAGGGCTTCCTCCAAAGAGAGACATTGATTTCACAATTGAACTTGTGCCAGGTGCAGCACCAGTGTCCAAGACACCCTACAAAATGAGTACATCGAAAATGCTAGAACTAAAGATGCAGCTGCAAGAGTTGTTGGAGAAGAAGTATATCAAGTCGAGTGTGTCTCCTTAGGGAGCACCAGTTCTATTTGTGAAGAAGAAAGATGGTACACTCAGGTTCTGTATTGATTAGAAACAGATGAACAAAGTCACATTGAAAAACAAATATCCTTTTCCTAGGATTGATGACATGTTTGATCAAATGAGAGGAGCAAAGGTATTTTCCAAGATTGACTTGAGGTCTGGTTACCATCAGGTAAGAATCAAGGACGAAGATATTCATAAGACAGCCTTTAGAAAAAGGTATGGACATTATGAGTTTGTAGTGGTACCAGTTGGTCTCGCAAATGTACCAGCTACATTTATGTGCCTTATGAATAGTGTCTTCAGCAGGTATTTGGACAATTTTGTTCTTGTTTTCCTTGATGACATTCTTATTTATTCTAAGAATTAGGAAGAGCATGAAGAAAATATGAGATGTACATTGCAATTTCTCAAGGAGCATAAACTTTATGCAAAGTTGAGCAAGTGTGACTTTTATAAAGATAGGATTCATTATTTGGGCCACATTATCTTAGATGAGGGCATATCTGTAGACCCTGAGAAGATTGAGACCATTATGAATTGGCCTACTCCAAGAAATGTGACAGATGTAAGGTATTTTATGGGGCTTGCAGGATACTACAGGAGATTCATTGAAGGATTCTCCAAGGTTGCACATCCAGTCACTTCTTTGCAAAAGAAGGGAATAAAGTTTGAATGGACACCAAGGTGTGAAGAAAGCTTCCAGCAGTTGAAGAATCTTCTCACAAGTGCACCAGTCTTGAAGATAGCAGACCCAGAATTTTTTTTTGTGTGGTGTGTACAAATGCAAGCGAACAAGGGCTTGGAGGAGTCCTTATGCAAGACAACCACATGATATGTTATGAGTCAAGAAAGTTGAAGGAGCATGAGAAGAATTATGCTACTCATGATCTAGAACTTGTAGCCATAGTACATGCTCTCAAGATGTGGAGGAATTACTTGATGGGAAGAAGATTTGAACTAAGGACATACCATTGTGGTCTGAAGTACTTGTTTGATCAACCTACTCTAAATGCTAGTAAAGCTAGATGGCTAGAGTTTTTATGTGAGTTTGATTTTGAAATCAAGCACATAAAAGGAAAGGAGAATAAGGTAGTTGATGCTCTCAGCAGGAAGGTGTAGGAAATACATGTGCATCTCTTAGTATTTTCCTATTAGATTTGAGACATTAGATTGTTAATCATACTGCTGGAGATGAATTATATGAGCAGGTAAAAGACAAATTGCAGCAGCAAAGTCTTGAGAAGAGGTATGAGGGATATAAATTGGAAGAATATGGACTTCTTGCTTATAAGAATAGAGTCTATATTACAAATATAGCAGATATGAGGAGAGTTGTTATGGATGAGATCCATCAAGCTCCATATTATGGTCATCCAGGATATCAGAAGACAATTGCTACAGCCATAAAGCATTATTTTTTGCCACGAATGAAAAAGGACATGGCTGAATTTATTTCAAGGTGCATGAAATGTCAGTAGCTAAAGGTTGAGCATCAACACCTAACAACCTTTGCTAGTTCCAGAATGGAAATGGGAAGTTATTTCCATGGATTTTATTACAATAGTCAATGACTTGTAGACAACATGATTCCATCATGGTTATGTTGGACAAGTTGACAAAGGAAACACATTTTATAATGGTTAAGTCTACGCATAAGACTGATGACATTGCAAAAATATTCATGAAGGATATTTTAAAATTGCATGGATTGCCTAAGGTAATAGTCTTTGACATAGATGTCAAGTTCAGTTCCAATTCATGGAAGGGTTTGTTTGCATATTTGGGTACAAAGCTAAACTTCAGCATTAACTACCATCCTCGGACTAATGGGTAGACAGAGAGAGTGAATTAGGCACTTGAAGACATGCTTCACATGTATGTGATGGACAAACCTATCGAGTGGGAATATTACTTACACTTGGTATAATTTGCATATAACAATGGATAGCAATCATCCTTGGGGATGAGTCCATATGAAGCTTTGTATGGCAGAAGGTGTAGGACACCAGTGACTTGGGATAATCCAATGAACAGGGTTGTGCTTGGGCTAGAATCGCTCAAGGAAATAGAGTAAGAGGTTGTTAAGATCGGACAAAATTTAAAGTAGCCCAGGACAGACAAAAAATCTATGCAGATAAGCATAGGGTGAATCGAGAGTTCAGTGTTGGGGATCATGTTTACCTCAGAGTGAGGACAAGGAAGAGTTCCTTGAAGCTTGGAAGTTGTGCCAAGTTGTCGCCTAGATATTATGGGTCATTTGAAGTGCTTGAAAGAATAGGGTCAGTTGCATATAGACTTGCATTGCCTACTAGCACTAGATCTCATAATGTTTTTCATGTTTCTTTGCTTAAGAAATATGTACATGATCCTAACTATGTGATAAATTGGGATGCGATCTAGGTGGAACCCAAGGGCGAGTTCCAAATTGAGCCAATGTGCATCCTAGACAGGAAGGTCACAATGCTCCAGAACCAAGCCATAGGGCAGGTAAAGGTGCAATGGGAGCACTATGGTCCTGAAGAGGCTATGTGGGAGCCGAAGGATGTGGATGCCATGCGATTGGAACATCCATTTTTGTTCAAATTTTCGGAGCACTGAGGACGGTGCCAGTGTATAATTTTTGTTCAATTTTGTAAAGCACTAAGGACAGTGCCGTTGAGGGGGGAGGGGAATGTAACACCATGGTTTTGACCTCATTTGCATTAAATGTATATGATGTATATATTATATTTAATCATGGTGTGGAAATAAAGGAAAAAGCCCCACCACCGATTTAGCGTTTTATGTTTCGGCGATTAAAAATTGTTGTCGATGGTATTTTTGTGCTAACCGACACATTCTAATTTTGGACATCATGTAAATATGAAATTTAATTAAAAACCCACAACCAGCTATGTCAATGCAACAATAATGAGATGGGGGCATGATTTCCTAAGGATAAGGGGGAGGTATTCAAACCCTTGGTCCAATGGGGAAAAGCCAAATATAAAAGGGAGAACCCATCAAACTGTCAACTACCTTTCTTGTCTTATTCACCCAATCATTTATTACTGCTAGAAGTTGGTTGATTTGGTTATTGCATGGGATGGGCAAGGTATGGTAGTCCAAATTCGAATGGGAGAAGCCATTAGTTTTTGGGAAACACAATTTTGACTTATGTGGAAATTTATTACCCAAAAATGTTTCCCATTCCCTCATGCATCCACGTTTTTGTCTTCCCCACGTTTTTGGATCTCCTGGGCACTCTCATGCACGTTTTTTGCAGTTCCTGTGTTTTTCCACATGGTTGGGAAGTTATTTTGCTAACACTCAGTGGTTGGGATCTTTGCTAGGCATTTTTGTGGTTGTTTTCCTCATTACTTGACTGGGGAAAACGTTTTTGGGTTGCACAACGAGTGGGAGAAGAGACCCACAATTTTTTAGGGTTTTTGAGCTTGTTTTGGCCACGTTAGGGCCATAAACAAATATGGAAATTGAATTGCATAGGCTGAGCTGTTTTACTCAATTGTCATTCCCGATTTTGGCCTCTGTGATGCTTTCCTTCTTTTATCCCTAAAGTTGAACCTAGACTACAGGGGTTCAAGCTTAAAGAAATCTTTTTCAAAAAAATATAATTCAATGAAATCAAGATAAAAACTGGGTTGGTATATAATCAAAGATATAAGGAAATCATATAACCATTAAAGATTTGTATAACATAAAATAGAATACAAAATTCAATATCAAGAGAGCTACGAGCATGAATTTATGGAATGAGACTGACTCCGTCATTAAAAATTTGAAAAGTAACTATATTTCACCATAAGAATCATGTAATGGGATGTAATTGACCATATACAGGATAAATCACAAAAATTACAATTCATAAGATACACAGTCAACTCATAAATATAATCATATCAAAGCAGAACCTGTATTGAAGATGCAGAGAATTTCATGTCATACAACATACATCAAAATTGGATTTCCATATCTCCAATTGCCACCCCCTCATATTACAGATTATAGTATTTATAAAAGCTAAATACCAAGAATAAGCTATTTCTATTTTCTAGAAGAAATCTGGACAAACTGTCTAAATATCGAATTGATGGAGTTGTTGAAGTCAGATCTCACTGAATTATCTTTGACTGTTGAATCCCCTTCCACTTGTGCATTGAATCTTCTTCTGGCTACTAACTTTATGCTTGAAAATATGGAAATAATAAAGCCATTTGATAACTCAACTACCAACCATTGATACCAGGTGTCCTGGAAATCTGGAAGTGATATTTTTACCAAATATTCAAATGCCACATGATGTACTAGATTGGAATTAAAGATATATTGCAAAAAAAATATGGAACTGCCTCTCGATTTACCACTATAACTTGAAGTTGTTGGCTTGATCCTTTTCCACTTGTATTTGAAGGATCAAATGATGCCTAAAATATGGGGTTACTCCTATGATTACTAATTTATCTCCTTGAAGATTTCAATCTGATTAAGTTGTTGACTTAAACTTCAGAACCAATATTTTGCAATTGTCCCAATATTTCCTGAATGAATAACATTACTCTTCCACCAATCTGTGAAGAACTGAGAGCGAGTGTTGTTGCTTCTTGGAGTAGCTCTAGCTCCTATCCAGATCGTTAAATGAGGCCACTCATTCTTTGAAGATATCTTTTCGTTTTCAATGCAACCTAAATGAGTTTCCAGTGCAGCAAGCTTATCTGAAAACATGATTGTAGTAAATTCAACAGGGACTTGCTGCCCACGGAAAACACAAAAGTAGCAACTGCAGTAACACCATGAGCCCTCTTGTGAGCAAGGGTTACATGGGCACTATTGAAAGTGTTCTTTACATTCTTTTCCTCGATAAATATCTTAGCACGTGAAACAAGATCAGCTATCTTATCAAACAATGCTTTGGTTTCATCTGTGACCAAAGAAACTGCAGCAAAAACAATTGTCCCAAGCTTGCGTTTCTCTGTTACAACAACTTCATAGTCTCCTTTTGCAATAGACCGTAGATCCTCCAACACATGCTTCACAGCATGTTCAAATGGGAACTGAATCACATTGATATAATCTGCATTTGCAAATAATATTTCTCTAAGTCGTTGCTCCCACCTAGACCATTCTTTTACATAGGAACCTTTGGCAGAGTCGAACCTTCCATGCCTGTTATGGTGAAGGTTGTATAAACTCAATCCTTCATTCAAGTACCTTTTATTGAATCAGGAAAAGAATACCTATCATATTTCAACAATGGAATTTTAACAAGCAAGCCAAAATGCTCACACAATTCTGTCTCAAAATCACTCTTACTATTTCCCTCATAGAGATTGTAAAACATTAGAAGAACATAGCCATCATTCTTCGAGTTTTTATCCAGACTACCCGGGTGGTTGACTCGTTGAAGAACACGATCCATATTTTCTTCGTATGTATATAGCCCATTCATCTAAAAGCTTTACTCAATTCCTTTATCTTTGCATGTGATGTGCCCCAGATCTTGATTTTCCTCAAGTAGTACTCCTTATAAGCAGCAGGTCCATTTTTGAAAAGAGTTGATATACCATTACGAATCAAGAAATTCCTAATCTTGTATGTCAAAAATTTCAACTCAATCATTAGATTCTCAGCTTCATCAGCCAAGTCATCATGCTCAAACATCCTTTCTCCAAAACTAGACTCCACATGATTTATTAATAGGCTCTTATCTTCAGACATTTGGGATGCTTTCTCCTAAGACACTTTAAATAGGTTGACATCAACAAAAGGGCATCGAAGGGGATCCATTGGGAGTTTGATGCAACCCGTTCAAACACACAAATTGTAAACTTTTCTTCCACGTGAGTGCCATCATGAGTGCTTTATTATCTGATCTCGTTATTCAAATTGAAACCTGAGTGGTCACTTTGACATCTGGATGCTTCCAGAAACTAAAATTTTGTTGGAGCAAATCTGATGACAACACCTTCAATCCCAGAACTGTAATTGTTGTGTGTACATCTTGGTTTGGTCTCTGAACCATTTTGGGAGTGGAAATGGGGTCTGAACTAGCTTGATAAAACTAGTGTGAGAAGGAACCTCACAGACAAATATAGGGTTCTGGTTTTCTTCTTTACCCACCCTGAATAGCACTGGAAGAGAAGGCATATCCCGAGGGACTGTCTAGCAGAAAAGGGGATGCTTTCTTGTGTTAGGTGTGTAGATGTTTTAGAATCCAGGCTAGATCTGGTGCAGGTGTCCATAGCTCTGTGGTTGAGCTCACTAGCTTAGTAGTCAACCTTTCCATCTCATTTGTAGCCTAATAAACCCAACTTTGTTTGGCTTGGCTGAATTTGATATACCTTTGGCTATGTGTGAGCCTGCTAGTGTTCCCTTATTCCTTGTGGGAATCATGCACATATCGAGGGTGGCAGTTTTTCTGAGAGATTGACGAGCACACTAGCTTATGGTTGGGTGGAACGTTGCAACAACGTAGTCGGTTGCGGGACAAGATTCTTCTAAGATAAGTATCTCTTGTGTTAAATCTCTACACTTGTATTTGATTTATAAATATGATGAACATGTTAATGTGTTGAATGAAATGTAAATGCTTCCACTTTATATTGAATGTTTATGCATCTGTGTATGCTTACATTCAATGCATTTTATTTTACGTTCATGGGGCTAGATTTCCCGGTTTAGATAGATAGGAGTTGTGTTAGTCGTATCCTCTCCAACGAATAGACGGGTTGGGACGTGACATTCTCATTCTTCATATTGTATGGGGAGTCTTTTGTTTCATGTGAGTCATGCTCTTGGAATATGTCGTAGAAGCATTTTGTTTGTACAAATCGGATGTCACGTCGGTGATCGTCTTACCGAAAGTAATATTTTGTATGGCCTACTGACGAACATTTTGTACACCATAATTTAGTTCCTTGGAGGCTTATGTCACGAATGGTTTTCTGCATGATCTTTATTTGTTCTTCAATGCGTCGGTCAGCAAGAGTTATGGGATAATCATCGTCCAATTCTATTTACAACGGTTTTGTCAATGCATCTTCATATGTATTGAAGTTGTGTAGACAAATATGCATTCTTATTTTATGTGATAATCCTACCAAGAACCATTGTATCAGTAAGTTTTCATCAATTTCATAGTCAATCTGGCTCACCAAGTCTTTGAATATCTTATCATACTCCCTGACAGTTTCTACGGGATTTTGAGCAGTGGTTTTTAACTTTTTAGTCGCAAGATGATCTACATCAGGGGTTTTGAAGAATGACATAAATTGTTGCGTTATCTAACCTTTTTGTTACATTTGCTGTTCTTTCTATATAGGTCATGTACCATGTGAGAGCTCTTTTTTGTAGGGAACCTGCAAATTGTGCCATTTGTAAATCTTCATTGGTAATGGCATTGGCCTCCCATATAGATTCACAGGCAAACCAATGTCTCTTTGGGCCTTCATCTCTTTCATAGAGAGGAATGTGTGATGTGACATGTTCCATGTGTCATTTCTACTGCAACTTCGAATTCTAATGTAGGGGGTGGTGATGGTGGATTACTTCCTGCAGCTAGAATTCTATCATGACTGTTTTCAATGGCTATTATTTCTAACTATGTATTGACAAGAATTAATGCTCGTTCTTGACTTCCGACAACACTATATCCAACTTCATTCAGTTGTTCGTTGAATATCGAATGTCCACTTCCTTCTCTATTTTTGTCCACACCCAAGTGAAATTATGTTCAATCTTTGTTACTTCTTTTCAAAGATACTGAATTATTTGAGGAATTACTCACTTCTTCACAATCTGAATAAAGTAGATGAAAATCTCTATTGGAGAATTCGGTTTGAAAGGTGACCCAATTCCCTTCTTGCGATCAATAGATTAATAATATATCTACTTCATTTCCTTAGATGTTCCGTCGACTCCATATACCCGACTGGCTAGCATGGAGTCTTAAATATTCTTCAACAATATCTTTCACTTGGGCACTCTAAGTTAGATGTAATGGGGAATGCAGAGTTATAGCCTCATGTATATTTACTCGAAGAGCTCTACCATGCTCAATCCACAAGTCTTCATCCATCGATGACAAATCCTTCTCAACACCCTCTTTATGTCAAGCTTGACTTGACTCCAACAGATTTCCTTATGTTTTTGTCACTATACCCAACTTTATTTCTTTTTGGAGTGCTCCAGCTTGCTTCCTTATCTATTCGCGCCACTTTCTCCTATTTTCTCATTCAATATTTTGGATATCCTTAGTGATTTTATGTGTCATTGATCTATTTTTATCAAGTTTTTGGGATTTTCCACTGTTGTTCATATCGTGTTTTCATCTATTGACTGTCATTCGTCTACTTCATCAGACGTGGTCCGTCACCCCTCCATTACCGGCCCAAAATATTTTTAGCAAACTAGCATGATGAATTGCTTCATTTGTTTAGGAAGTATTCCCACTCTCTCTATTATATGAATTTTTCCCACCTTTTTTTATTTTCTTCTGAGTTCGTGTTCGGTGGTGGTGATATAAACATTGGTTGAGATTTGTTAATATGCACTACTCCTTTCTCGATCAAGAATTTAAACAAGAGTGTTGGTAAAGAAAAAATAAATTGGTCAGTGAATTCATTATAGAACATTTTATGGAAGTTGTCTATGGATACTCGCTCGTCAATAGCATGTTCTTCGCAAAAATTGTCGGAAATTCTTTTCCACCACTCAAATATATTCGTGCGGCCTCCTCTGGTTAGTGTTTGAAGAAATGTTCACTCTTTTTCGTCTACAGATATTCTCATTTAGGATTTTATTCAATGTGAATGGTATACATCAATGAACTTTTCATGTGTCTCAAAAAATAATTTCTCTCTTGCTTGAGCAATAGTTAACTTGTTTCTTCTAGCATAGTTTTGTAGATAGTTTGTTATCTTTCTCTCCCACCATTCCTTAATATCTTGCTTTGATATCATTGGGTCATGTTCATTGCCATCTTATGCATTTATCACCAGAAACAGACCAATGTTGTAGTTGAGGGGATTGCATAGTTACCATTGATACATATTATAAATTACTTAAGCAAATGTAATGATACAAAAAATAGACAAGTAATGGAGGATGAAGCAACAAGTATTTCTATTACTCAGCAAGAACACATACAGAGATGATTGCATAAGATATGAAATACTCCATCTCTGGATCTGCAACCTATTTATATGATTTATAGTTCTTTACATAACTACTTGTTGGTTCAACTGGCTGACACGACAGGTATAGGTCGACACAAGTAGTCAACTGGAGGACCTAGTCAGGTGGCTGACTTAGGCTCCTCCTACAGTCACTTATGTTGAAATGTAATAGATAGTTATTGTTCTCTTAATATTTCAATTTAGTTACATTCTTTTATATGGTCAAATTGGATTGGGGATATTTGGATTTCCTAATTTTACAGCTTGAAGTTTGATGATAAGGACCAAATAGAAAAAGAGACAAAGGAGAAGCTTGGATCAACCATCGAAAAATGTTCATACATCTCTTCACCCTAATCTCTTCTCTATTTTAGATTTGTTTAACTATTTGTGTGGTATTTTGTGTGAATAAGATTCTAATACACCTATAAACAAAGTCATTTAGGTCATTCTCACCTTAATATTTACATTGGTGATATCACCCTAATCATTACATTGGTGATCTCACCCTAATCATAGGATTAAATTCCGAACAACAGAATTGGAAACTCCACTGGGGAGAAAGAAACTTCTGTATGACCTTGTTGAATGATTTCTCAATTTATTTTTTGGTGTTTGAGTCTATGATAGGATTAACCATATCTTAGATACCTTGAAATTCCTATATTTGTTGAATTTTTCTAAGTTTGCTCCCTTGATAATCTCTCTTAGGTGCATGTTGCGCTTTCATGTAGTTACAAGTGCAAATATTAGGAGATGTTTGCGATTTCTAGTGTAGATAGGTGCAAAGGTTCACACCCTTTAGTTTGAAAAGGTGTGAATTATACAATGTTTTTTTTCTTATTAATCATGCCCCTTTTTTTCTTGAGAGACTTGAGTTGGTTAATTTCTTTGAGCATTGTAGGGTGTTTAGTGTCCTATTTGGAATGATATGGGTGGTGTTTGAGAGTGTTTTGCTTTAAGATTTATTCAAAAAGTAGTGAAATGTTTTTTAGGTAATCTTTACCTTATTTGTATTTTTATTTTGGGTGTTTCAAGACACTTTAATAGGAATAATAGGGTCCATTGTACCCTAACCCTAGTCTCCCTCAGAAGAACACCCTAAAAACTTGCTAGTTTTTAATGTTTTACCTATTTACGCTCCCTAGGTATCCATTCACAAATTCATTAGTTCAAAGTGTGAAAATTCATTCCTTTTAACAAAAATAAGGTGTGAATGCGCTCTCCCATTTTCACCTTTCTCGAGGAAAAAGTGTGAATTCACCTGGTTAGGGTCAAAAAATCAAATTTTGTTTTATTGGAGATTTAGGTGAGTTAGGTCTAGTGGGGATCTAAAAATTTCTTGTATTTTAAAAATTTTGAATTTTTAGCCTTCAAAATCATCATTTAATGGTTTTTTATGATGTCTTGAAAAACCCTAGATGTTTAGTATTGCTTTTGGGCTAGTTCTCATTGCATGTTTAGTGGAGAAAAATAATCTTTATTTAAGTGATTTTGCATATGTTTTCCATACGGTATAAGTCATATTATTTTTATTCTATTCGACCCCTTCCATAGTTTACAAGCTGAAGAAAAATAAATTATTGCATTCATTAAGTTTTCTTCAATAAGAGGCCTCAAGTTTGTGTCTTTTCATCTTGCTATCATTTTAAGTTTTTGAAATCTCAATGGAATTTTTGTAATGTTGGAAGTTGTAGTATGATTAATTTTCTCTCTTTTATGTTCATTTCATTTAAAAACACAATTTGCATCGCCTTTCATGTCCCTTTGAGTAAACAAAAATAATAATGACTAAAACGAATTAGACTTGTTTTATTTGATAGAAAACCAACAATAGTCTATAATCTAGGATTTAGTTGTATAAATGAGAGTTCACTTCTCTAAGGCCGTGAAAAATTAAACTAGGAGTAATAAAGAGTGAAAAATCCATTAGTAACATGAAGTACTGGTTAGGAAAGCGCCCCTGGAACATTCATTAAGCAGTAGGTAAAACTAGTCCAAGTAGGAAGATTGTCCCTTATTGATTGGATTATTGGGGTTATGTGAGTTTGGAAGTTTTTCAGGTGTGACAAGTTCTTGGGGTGACACCACTAATCAATTACATTTTCAGGTTTATGAATTGTGTCCTATGTGTGGAAATTGAACCCGAGTGATAGAACAATTACACTCACAAAATTGCTAATCAAACATGCCAAATTCACACCAAAGGAGACTGGAATTGGAGCATAACACAATCATGTATTGAATAAGTGTACATCATCCAACCATATGAAGTAATAGGCTGCTCAAATATATAATTACATGAGAGATTTGAAATCATAAGGATGTTATTCGAATTGGTCAAAAAGCAGGCTTACTAAAACTAGTCAAATCCCCCATAGGTGCATAAAGCTCTTTACAAATCTATGAAGATGCTCATGAATTGGATAAATCAAGTGGGAAAGATAATAAGTGATGGAAATACAACTCATTCATTCTTTTTTACGGAGAAAATGAAGGAGGATGATGTGGGAAAAAAACAAAGAAGTTACACCTAGACTAGCTTTTCCCTTTTGCCTTAAAACTGTTGTAAAGCAAGGCAACTTTCAAAAAAACCAGAACTATGATTTTAGGAACCAAGAATAAAAGAAGACTTGCTAAAAAAAAATTTAGGATGATTCCAAAGCGCTCCATGACCCTTTTTTAGCATGTGTTGACTTCTAGGTGCATGTGGAAGCCAACTAGCATAGGGTGGAATCTAGGAATCTAGGAATAACACAAAAATGATTAATTAATGTCAAATATGGGTAACTATGGGTTGATTATTCTGAAACTATGTTCCCTCCCCATTCATAGAATCTCTATCAAATGATTGTTATGCCTAATTACTATCTTGTGCAAAGTGGTATCCTTAGTTTTTGTTCCCAGGTTTCACCCAAGTGACTACAAGGGGAATATCTTGTGGTACCTAAGACATACATAGAATCTTAGTCTCAATTCCTTGGGAGGGTATTCGCAGAAGGTGAGTACTTGCACCCTTGGTGATTGTTGCATGAGGATTAGTGTAACTGTCTCCCACACCTTCACTAGTTGGATTTGGGCCCTAAAAATCCCAGGATAACCTTCAGAAGGCCCATGTTTGACTATTCATTGATTGACCTCGGGACTTAATCGTCCTAGTTTAATTTTTGGGAGAGTGAGTTTTCTTGGTTGTATCTTAGATTCTTTTATAGCAGTGTGTTGATTGCAATTTTTCAAACTCCATAGAAGGCATTAGAGATTTCTTACCTTTTGAATCAGAGTATATGCCTAAAGTTACTAAGGAAACCAACCAAGAGACCCCTGTGCAAGGGTATCATTGTGCTATTCCTCATGTTGGAAACGTTGGTCCTCTCTTAATGGCCACTTTGAATCTACTTGGTTTCACCATAGTGATACCGGTTTGGTTTTTTTCCACTTCGAATGTCTTGAATGATCTTAATTCTTATCAAGAGACCATTGTACATAAAGAGAATTAAAACCCTTTGCCTTCTTCTCAAGTTGAGTATTTCCCTCCTCCTTCTACCTCATGTGGTACAATTCTAAACACTAGTAACCAACAATCTAAAAGGAATAGAAAGAGGAATATTAATAATAGGATGTGAGGACAAGGGGTCATTCTACCCACCGTTGCGAGTCATGATGTGGGAAATTCCTCATCCAATACACATAATGCTAGGGGAAAGACACCAGTCACTACAAGTTATATTGGATATAGGTCTCTAGTCACTGCAATTCATATTGGATATAGGTCTCTAGTCAATGCAAGTCATATTGGAAAGAAACAAGTCATGCTGGATGAAAACATATAGACACTACAAGTCATACTCGAAATAAGTCATTGATCACTTCTACTCATGTTGAATACAACTCATTAACCTGTTAGGATATTTAGACACTTAGGATTTAGTTAAGATCAACTTGTGTAATGTATCCGTTAGGTAAAGTGTGTTTATTAGTATGCATTTGTAAATATTTAATCCGACGGTCATGATATGTTCTAGACATAGAGTGATCCAACGGTTCAACTTCTCTTAGATCATACCTACCCTTGATCCATGGCTTAACACCCTATTGGTCCATGATCTCTATTTAAAGAGCATGGAGGGTCCTTGGCTAGTTGATCGATTATGAGAAGCTCATTTGTAACTTTATTTCTTTTGCATAATAAATTGCTCCAAGTAGCTATTTGGCTGGGGCCATGGACTATTTCCCTCTTGAGGGTTTTAACCATGTCAAAACATCTACGTGTTGATCTATGACCTATTTATGTGAGTGTCTTCTCTAGGTGTTCAGTCTTTTGGGAGTGCCCTATGTACCCGAACATGGTATCAGAGTGTTTATGAAGAGCTGCTTCTAGTTTTGATCTAGATCTTGAACTAGTGTTGCTGAAACTTTGAAAGGGTTTCTGGTTCTAGAATTTCTATGCATTTTTGGGCTGTGGGAGGTGTTCCATTGCATTTGGAGCATCGTTTCCATTGGGATATAGTTTTTATTTCTCGAAAATTGTTGCTAGTTGCTCCAGTTATGCTGATTTCACCAGATAGGAAAGTATAATGTTACAGTGACGATTTTGTTTTAATATTTTTTTTTTAAATATCTCATATTTTAAACAGTTTTATTATTACATCTTTATTGTTTCCTTCCCTCGCTACATATGCTCTTTGATGTGCACCTTGCACGATCGCGATGAATAAAAAACATAAAGCGAAAGGGTTTTTCTCAGCTACATATACTCTTTGTCATGCACCTTGTGTGATCGCAGTGAATCAGAAACAGAGAGAAAACATAGAATTTCCGGGAAAGCTAACGAGATCTAACCCCAAAGTGTGGGAAAAAAAAATCGTTTCGGTTTGTGGTGTGATTTGTAGGAAAAAAAATCAAGCATGGAGACCGAGAGAGAAGAGTAAAAAATAAAAATAAAACTCCCATCCTCCTTCCCTTCTTTTACATACCTTTTAATCTTAGCTTACTTTGTTCAAAGTTGCTTTATTCCTTAATAGGTCTTGAGTTCAAGTCTTATTAAGTTACTTTTTTAATAGTGCATGCAATTTCTAATTTTAAGTTACTTTATCGTAAAAGTGTATCTCACTTAAATTAAAAATAAAATAAAATAAAATAAAAAGTGAGTCACTTAAGTCTTTTAGTTTATTGGTGCACTATTTAAAGTAACATTATTGTAAAAGTGAAAATCACTTATTTTACAAAAGTGATTCACTTAAAACAACCTTGTTGTAAAGTGATTGTCAAAGGTTCATCTTGGGAAGAAGGGGGTTATTTTTTTAGTTGGTCATTCTCTATCTGTCACGTCACTATTGGGGACATATTCAACATTTTCTTTGATCAAACATAACTTCATCATACATAATCAGTTTTCAGTGCCATTTTTTTTAAACTACATGTTTTTTCGAATCATACGGAATCAGTTACAGTCATTAATTTACAATATGGCCTCCCCTTGTGATATTCTACTTACTAGTCCCAACTATTTCACATGGAAATCTTGTATGGAGGATGTTCTACGAAGTAGGGGACTTTTCAAAAAAACCTCAGGGAAAGAAACATAACCCACTTATGATAATATGAAAATAAAATGGGAAAATAGATGTGATGAAGCTTGTGGATTGATTGGGATGTTAATATCTACTGATTTGTCTTAGCAATCTACCTCATCAGCCTAGATTCGCCTTCAAAAGCTACCTCTCATGGACATGCACTTTGTGCTTCTGGTTATTCTTATACTGCATCTTCTTCTTCTACTTCAAATGAATGGCTCATTGATTCTGGAGCATCTTATCATATGGATAAGGATCAAGCCATCTTTTCTACTATGCATGAATGTAACACCAAACAAATATTTATTGGTGATGATAGATCTCTAAGTGTTGTAGGATCTAGAACAGTTCAAGTCGATAATGGTCATTTTAGTGATGTACTATGTGTTCCTATAATTTCCTGCAATTTTCTATCAGTCTATCAAAAATCTCATTCTAGTGAAGGTAAAATTGTGACATTTACACCTCACCAAGTTGTAATCAAGGATTTTAAAGATCCTCAAAATGTCCTTGCTACCAAAATTGTTGATGATATTACCAGGTTGTATAAATTTAACAACTTTGGGTCATCACCTTTTCCTTCAATTTTTGTTGCTCATAGTGATAACTTGAGCAAAATATGGCATGAGCAATTTGGTCACTTAAATTATCGCTCATTGAAACAACTATGTAAAGACAATATGGTGGCAGGTATTTCGATGGTATCTTGCAGGGATGGCATTTTTTCTGGTTGTGTACTCGGAAAACATCATCGGAACAATTTTGACAAACATGCCTCTTGGCACGCCTCGGTTCCCTTGGATATTGTGCATAGTGACTTGTGTGGTCTTCTTCCATCTGCTTCCTTTTCTGGTTTCAAATATTTCTTAACTTTCATTGATGATTACTCCAGATGAACTTGGGTTTATTTCCTAAAACTTAAGAGCAAATTATTTAACATGTTCTTGGCCTACAAGGCCCTTGTTGAAAAATAATCTGGTCATCAAATTATTAAGTTAAGATCTGACAATGGAGGAGAATATGTTAACAAAAAGTTCACTACTTTCTACACTAAATGGGGAATCCAACAACAACGCACTGTTCCATATACACCACAACAAAATGGTGTAGCAGAATGGAAGAACTGCACTTTAAAAGAAATGGCTAATTGTATGATCCAATCTAAGGGACTAAGTCTTCAATTTTGGGTTGAGGCCATAAATTGTGCAAATTACATAGTTAATCGCACCCCCACTAAAGTTTTACAAGGTATAACATCGAAAGAAGCATGGAGTAAAAATAAATCAGATGTAAGTAACTTCCGTGTGTTTGGTAGTGAAGCATGGGCTCACATTCCGGATGAAAAACGAAAAGCATTGCAATCTAAAAGTGAAAAGTGCATATTTGTTGGATATTCTGAAGATGTAAAAGGTTATAGACTCCTTCAACCACATTCTCATGATATAATAATTGGAAGAAATGTTAAATTTGATGAAAATATCTTGGCCTGTGATCCTAACTTGGCGGTTGTGCCATCTTTGGCCTACGAGCCTGATTCGGTGATTGTTCCTTCTTCTACTTCCAACTTCCTTGACATATTTTCAACTCCAGTTTCTGATGATGACAGTGAGGATGAAAATCCAACTCCGCCTACTCATGTTCCTCCAGTTACACCAACACAAGTGCTTCCTCGATGGGTCCATTCAACATGTGAAGCAGCTGGTGATCTTGTCGGTGATCCTGGAGATCAACGTCGAACTCATTCTCAGTTTCAGTGAGCCTCTTCTCTTTTGGCTCAAGTTTATGAGAATCATGATCCATAAACTTTTGTAGAAGCTTTAGGAGATCCATATTGGGATGCAGCTATGGATGAAGAATATTGTTCCTTAATGGTGAACGATACTTGGGATCTTGTACCTCTTCCAAAAGGAAGAAAACTTGTCAGATGTAAATGGGTCTATAGAACTAAGTATGCATCAGATGGAAGTGTTGAAAGACTTAAGTCAAGTTTAGTTTCCAAATGTTTTCCCAAGTTGAAGGGATTGACTACAGTGAAACCTTTTCTCCTGTCGCAAAAATGAACTCCATCTGCCTTGTTTTTTCCCTTGCAGCCTTACATAACTGGGAAGTCCATCAAATGGATGTTAAGTCTGCATTCTTACATGGTAATTTACAAGAGGAAATTTACATGGAACAACCTCCTGAATATGTTCAGGATAACTCTAGTCTTGTCTGTTTCCCTAAGCAATCCTTATATGGCCTTAAGCAAACTCCTAGAGCTTGGTATGCCAAAATGGATAGCTTTCTACTTGACACTGGTTTTTCTAGATTCCATTCTGACCCCAATGTCTATACCAAGAAAGTAGGAAACCATCTCATCATAGTTGTTCTTTATGTTGATGACCTTATCCTTACTGGTAGGGACCCTAAGATTTTAACCCATGTGAAATCCAGTCTTAAGAAAAAATTTGAAATGTTAGACTTAGGAAATTTGCATTATTTTCTTGGCCTCTAAGTCTTGCAAACCAAAGAACGAATCTTGATTTCCTAGTCTAAGTATGTTTGTGACCTTCCTCATCACTTTCACATGGAATATTGTAAACCATCCCCTTCTCCTTTTCATTCTGGAGTCAAACTTTATGCTACTTATACCTCACCTGAAGTAGATGCCACCTTGTATCGTTAGCTTGTCAGTAGTCTCTTATACTTGACGCATTCCCATCCTGACCTTTCCTTTGTTGTTGATTGTGTTTCCTGTTATATGCAAACACCTCATGAAAGTCACTGGAAAGCAGCAAAAAGAATACTTTGAAATATTTGAGGTACAATTCACTTTGGGATTCATTACAGTACAGGAGGGGAACCTTTGTTGGTTGGTTTTACTGATTCAGATTGGTTCGGCGATCCTAATGATCGCAAGTCTACTACAGGTTATGTTTTCAGTCTGGGATCTGGACCTGTCACTTGGGCTTGTAAGAAACAACAAGCTCTTTCTCTTTCTTCAACAGAGGCCGAATATCAAGCCATAATTAATGTCAGTCAAGAAGCTTTATGGCTTCGAGAGATCCTTTCAGAGTTTGGATTCGAGCAGCAGCAACCTACTCCACTTTGTTGCGATAATCAAAGTGCCATCAAACTTGTTCAGGTACACAGGGTACTCCCAAAGGACCAAACACCAAGAGCAACCACTTTACACAAAGGAATCATAGATCAATACACCAATGTTTGTCATGTGGTTAAAACCCTCAAGAGGGAAATAGTCCACATCCCCAGCCAAATAGGTACTTGGAGCAATTTATTATGAAAAAGAAAGAAAGTTACATGAGCTTCTCATAATCGATCAACTAGCCAAGGACCCTCTATGCTCCTTAAATAGAGATCATAGACCAATCGGGTGTTAAGCCACAGATCAATGGTAGGTATGATCTAAGAGAAGTTGAACCGTTGGATCACTCTATGTCTAGAACATATCGTGACCGTCGGATTAGAATATTTACAAATGCATACTAATGCATACTAAAGAAACACACTTTTTCCTAACAGATATATTACACAAGTTGATCTTAACTAACTCCTAAGTGTCTAAATATCCTAAAAAAAACTTTCCAAATATCCAGTTCTACATCAACGCAGCAAACACATTGAGCTACATATGCACTTCATCTGAAATCTTGTTCATGATCATGTTCTTGAAGTCCTATATTTCTCTACATATGATCAAGTTGCAGACATCTTCACCAAGTCTCTTACAGAAGCGAATTTTTCTAAACTTCGATCTATGTTAGGAGTTCAGGAATTTGTCATTAAGGGAGGATAGGCTCTAATGCCTCCTTCCTTCTCCTAATAGTGTTACTTTTGTAAATCCTTCAATCCTATCCCAAGTTGTTATTAAGGGGGGATTTTAGGATATTTAGACACTTAGGAGTTAGTTAATATCAACTTGTGTAATATGTCCATTAGGTAAAGTGTGTTTCTTTAGTATGCATTAGTAAATATTCAATCCGACGGTCACTATATGTTCTAGACATAGAGTGATCCGACGATTCAATTTCTCTTAGATCATACCTACCCTTGATCCATGGCTTAACTCCTGATTGGTCCATGATCTCTATTTAAAGAGCATGGAGCGTCCTTGGCTAGTTAATCGATTATGAGAAGATCACTTGTAACTTTCTTTATTTTGCATAATAAATTTATCCAAGTAGCTATTTGGTTGGGGCCGTGGACTATTTCTCTCTCCAGGGTTTTAACCATGTCAAGACATTGGTGTGTTGATCTGTGATTTGTTTGTGTGAGTGGATGCTCTAGGTGTTCGGTCTTTTGGGAGTACCCTGTGTACTTGAACATAACCACTGTGATTCATTTCAATGATAAGTATCAGGTCAATGCAAATCATACTAGATAGATGAAACCAACCACTACAAGTCATGTTGGGGGAAAGAAACCAACTGCTAAAATTTAATATGGGGGATAAAACGCACTAAAATTCATGTTGGGAATGTTGGAATAGTTGAAAAACCAATATAAATAAGACGAAATCTTAAGTTCCCTTGTAAAATTTTCAAGGGAGGCCAACTTATTCATATGTGCCCTATACTTCTATAGGTACAAATATTATGGTACATGTCTCAAAACTCTTCTTCTTCTGAGAAACCAACCACCATAAGTCATGTCGAGGGAAACCTATGAACCAATGCTAGTCATGCTAAGAGTATTAAAATTGTTGAGAAACCTAAACAAATGGGATGCAAGCATAAGTTACCTTGTAATATTAACAATGGAGATCACCTTACTCACCCATGCCCTACTATTCTAAAGGTGTGAAGAGTGTGGTCAATGTCTAGAGGATCTTCTACTCCTACTCCATCTATATTTTCCCAACATCCCATTCAATCTTTGGTTTATAAAGTGGCTGAACTAATGCAACCTTTGGTTGAACCGATGTAATATTCAATCGATCCCACTCTTTCTTTGGAGATTAATGTGGCTATCGCTCAAGCATTCTTCACTTCTCGCTCAAAAATTTTCAAACAAGGGGGAAATCCATTCACTTCAAATGAAACCCCACCAAGCTCTCGAAATTAATTCTTTGGATTAGATAGTCTAGTTAAGCCTTGTCTTCCTTCTTATGCACCCTTCCATATAAGGGTTGAAGTTTAAAGGAATAATGTTCATTGATGTATTATATATCAATCCAAACATTTGTGAAGGAAATGCATAAGGAATTTGAAATGTCTTTTCTTGGAGAGTTGAATTTTTTCTAAGAACTCCAAATATCTCAACTAGATGAAGCCTCAAGACTAGTTGTTATGTAGGATGTAGGATTGGTTACAAGGTTTCAAGTAGCACCTAAGGAGACACACGTTCAAGTCATAAAACAATATTCAAATATCTAAAACAAACCTTGAATTTCGGCTTATGGAACCCACGAGTTAATCACTTGACTATTATAGTGTATGCTTATGTAGATTGGGTAGCAAGTGTAGATGACAAGAAAAGCACAAGTGGAGCAACATTCTTCTTGGGAAATCGTTCAATATCCTAGTTGAGTAAGAAACAATTCTTAGTCTCATTTCCTATAATAGAGGAAATGTACATTGCAATAGTAGTATGTTGCACCCAAGTTATTTGGATGAAGCAAACCTTGAAATTCAAGTAGAGTATGATTATCCTATTCCAGTTTTGTGTGATAACACAAGTGTAATTAACATTTCTAAGAAACTTGTAAATTGTAATGCACTCCAAGGAAAAGCATATCCTTATCAAATATCATTTTTTGAGATAACAAGTCATCGAGAACAATGTCAAGTTGGACTATGTTTCCACCAAGGAGCAAATTACAGAAATTTTCACAAAGACTCTTCACGTGGATACCTTTGAGTATCTTAGATAGAATTTTGTAGTAATTCCCACTCCTCATTAATTTTCTCAAGCCTAATCAAAGTCGAAAGTTGTGGGAACAAAATAATTCTTAGGAGTAGTCAAAGGAATTGAGGAAAGCATATAAGCATTTAGATAGGGGATAAAAAGAAGTAGAAAGAGAAGCATGAGTCCATGGGGATCAACATCCCTTTTATATTGATGTGAAAGGGGGAGAAATTGAAAATACTGCAGAGAAACATAATTTTGTAGATATAGAAAATTGTGTAGAGGGAGACATTGTAGATATCACGTAGAAACATAATTGCGTGGATATAGAATTACAGACAATGGTACTATCTATAGGTTTGTTGCAATCACACAACTCATACACACTCAAGTGTAGGGCATAGTTGAGGAAGGAGAAGACTCTGGGGCTAGATAAGAAGAAGGATACTGTTGTCGGAGATCACTTACTATTTTGGGCTTTTCTATTTTGGTGCTGATTCTATCTTTGAGGAAGTTGCGAGGTTTTCTCCATTTATGGTTTCCCCGAGGAAAAACACTGTGTTCATTATTTCTTGTGTTTGATTGATGTGCTTGTTATTTTCTCAGTTAAAGATCCTAATAATGCTAGCTTAATGTTGAAAAACTAACACGAAAGTGATTTAATACCTATATAAATAAGTGGAGTAGTCTTCTCATTTGATCATCCATCCATGCAAGTATGGAGCTCTGAAAATGGGTGCAATTTCAAATAGGATGGATTTTCTAGGGTTCTTGAAGATGACCTCTTGGGTTTTATTGAAGATGTTTTGAGGTTTTTCTTAGGATGAGGAGGCACACCTTGTGAAGAGGAAGAGACATTTTCTTGTAGGTTCTTTTTTAGTTAAAAGTAGGTTCTTTTTTGGTTATCTTTCACAGTATAGATTGCAGCAGTGTGACGGTTGTGAAGAATATATTGTGCACTGTTGAGTGCGATAGTGACAGTGTGAAGATTATATTGCATAGTGCAAAATGAAAAAGTGTGACAATTGTAAATATTATATTGCATAGCATGACAAGGACTTTGTGCTTCCTTTCAGTTGGTGTTAGAGAATCTAGGGAGTTGGTGCTTCCTTCTAGTTGGTGCTGGAGAATATAGGGAGTTGGGGATATAGAATCTAGGAGTTCGATGTATTATACAAGTGTTACTTATAAAATTGGTATATTGGTGTCTCTATCATATAGGCGTCTACAAATTATTGTAATCATTATTTTAGAAAGAATATATTTTCGTATTTTTCTCCCTTATTGTGTCTCCACGTTAAAATATTGTCTCTTGTATTGTGTATTTTTGTTGACTTCTACTCAATGTGATTGAAGGCTAATGTGAATGGTAAATAAGTTTCGAAAGTGTAAAATCGGTCCTATATTGATTCACCACCCTCTCAGTATAGCTAAATATTCCAACACTTTGGATTAACTATGCATGCTCATGCACTAATTTTCTTTTACTTTTTTATTTTAGAAATGACACTTCATCGTAATGTTTGTTCATCCAAAACAATTCTTCCATATTTAAAAAAAAAAATTGTAACAACACCTCTCAATATATGTCACAAAGTCCTCATCATTAACCACCCACTTCATCTACCTCAAGTTAGTGTAATTTCTTGTCACATATTTCTAAGCAAGTGCCATTGTCATTTATTGATTTCATTTGGTTGTTGTGCAGTCACAAATTAAATTCCTTGGCTATTGTCCAAAAAATATATATCATTTACATTCTTCACACCTTTAAAGTTGCACGCAAGCTATAGACAAAATTTATGTCATCCTTTTCAAGGACATACTCAACTTATTCTTGGATGCTAGTATTTTGGTCATCCTCATCATATTTAACAAAATTTACATAATATGAGTCCTCCATTCCTACAAACAAATCTACACAAGACATATCATTGGAATCAAAAGTTCCCACATACTCCATATACTACTTCAATGGTACTTTCTCTTCAACTAAACTTTCTCATGAAAATAGACTTGCATATTTTATGTTGTAAGTTCATCCATTTCTTATCACATGCATGCAATCAAAAGAGCTTCCTTCTTGACTATTTTCACCTCAAAATGGACATCTCCTCATCTTCAACCAACTTCAATTTCATTCAGTTATGCTCATCACCCATTTTTCGCTCTTCATGGGTCTCCACTGATGTCATGACTTCATCCATATCATTCTCTCCTATATTTCCTTCTAATTGGTGTGCCATCATCTTATAAGAAAAATGACAAACCTATTTAGGAGACACCTCTCACACATCTTCAATTTCATAATCCATCTTCTTATATTTCCCTATCTATAGGCCCCCCTCTAAGGCTTCGAAGCATGAAAAAACAATTGCACCTATTTTTTAACCTCATACTCATATTTGCAAGGTATTCCCTTACCTACCATTTAGATCGTTTTTTAAAGGTATTATTATAATATTAAAAACCCACACCATACTTAGTATATTATAATTTGTCATCTTTGATTAATTTCCTAGGCATTGACTAGGTAGTTGGAAACCTTTTTCCATTTTTGTCCCACACTTGGATATATTCTATATAAAATTATATCTATTGTTAATACTGTCTAGGAATACTAAGAGTGCTTTCCTGCTTTAGCCAGTTTTGTCTTGCATTTTCTATTTTTTAGTGGATAAGGATAAAACTGGTTAACTTGGAAATTGTCTTCTTTTTGGCCAATTCATCCCCCATATTTTTCTCTCCAAAATCCATCATTTTATTTTTTCCATCATTCATCACCAACCATAATTTCTTTATCCAATTCGTGAGCCTCTTGAGTGATTTGGAAAGTGATGTAGCCACCTTGGGGTTTTTTTGCATATTTAGTAAGCCTTTTTTGTGAGGATTTCGAATTCCTTCTCTGGATTTCAAATATATGATGTAATTATATATTTGGATATAAATTACATAGCCTAATTTTTTTCTAGTGTACTCTTATTCAATATTTGTTTATCGTGTGCATCAATTCAGTGTCCGTTTTGAGTGATCTATGTTAGTTTTTCCTTAACATTTTTTGTGAGGATAATTTTTGCTTTGTAACATCATCCTATGAATTGATTTTCACATGGGTTGAAGCACATTTAGCAGCAATATTATATTGTTTATTTTTCAGTATATTTTGCAGGATCAAATTTAGACTCATAGGGGTGCAATCCAGACTCAAATAGGCACAACTAGTGAAGCCATGGAGTAGTCTCAATCAATAATCTTGACTCCTTTAAACTACTTTGAATGGAAGGAACAAATTGAGATTATGTTAAGGATAAAGGGCCTCTACAGAGTGGCTATGGCTACTGATAATGATCCTAATGTAGCAATAGATAAGGCCAAGTGACATCAAAAAAGAGATGAATCATATGGTATCTTGTGTCTCAACACTTCCAGGGATCTTGTTTTCCATCTGGATAGTCTTACAACACCTAATGAATTTTGGGTGAAAATTCAATCTTTGTTTAGAAATACATATGAATTGAGGGGACATCAACTAGAGAATGAATTAATTTCACTAAGTCCAAGCAATTTCCAGACCCTAGAAGACTACTTCTATAAGCTTAAGTCTCTAGTTATTCAATTGAAGGAGTGTGGGATTAACAAGAAATATGAGTAGTTGATCTTGGCCATTCTTTCAAAATTGGTCCCATATTATTCTTTCTTTGTTTCAAGATTCCATGCTACCAAACTCATAGTTCAAAACTGGGAGATTCCTTCTCTCATAGAATTCATGGACTCACTCACTCAAGAGAAAGACAAGTTGTTCTTGATGGGTACCTTAAATCCATCTAAAGATCATTCTTTGGCTACTGGAAATTCAAATAATTCAAAAGGAAATAAGAAGGCTAATCCCAAAAATCCACCGGATTAGAAGAAAGAAAACAAAAATCCACAAGAGGAGTCCTCAAGATCCAAGAAGAATCCACTGAAAAAGAAGGAGAAAATCAAGTTCGCATACTGTAATAAGGGATTTCATCCTGAGAGTTCACATATGAAGAATATTGTTGACATGATGGATCAATTTCTTGAGAAGAATCACGTCCCTCTTCCAGATGGCGTAAGGCGGAAGGAAGTAGGTTCAAATTTTGAAGACAAGAATAGAGTTCATGCTTTGATGGCCAACACAACAAAATATTCCTCTTTTATCATTGATTTTGGGGCATCTAGACATATGGTTTCCACAAGGGAGTATTTTTCCTCTCTTGATTCTTCTGGTGTTCCAGCAATTGTTTTGGGAGATGAATCTAACACTACATCCAAAGGGAAGGGTAGAATAGAAATTGACCATGGTTCTTTCACTAATGTCTTTTTATCCCAAATATTGCTTCCAATCTCTTGTTAGTCTATCTGATGAATCAAATTGGGTCTCCTAAAAAGGTCATCTTTACTCCCAATGATGTGGAAATTTTTGAAATTTCTATAGGCAGAGTTGTTTACATAGGTGTTGTTGATCATAGCTCAAAGTCTACAAGTTTTCTCATTTTGTGCCTTTATCTTCACCCTTTGCACTCCTCACTCATGCCAATGAAGCAAATAAACTATGGAATGAAATATTTGGCCACCTTAACTACAAGTACTTATCTAATTTGCATGAGAAAAACATGGTTATAGGGATTCCCAAATTATCAAATTTTCCAAAGGAATTTGTCAAGGTTGCATCCCTGAAAAACACCTTGAGCACAAGTATGAGAGGGATATATCTTAGCGAACCTATGAACCCTTTGGTCTCATAATGATATATCAGATACATTCCCCAATTTTTCTTTGAGTAATGCCAAATATGTCCTTACCTTCATTACTGACTTTTCTAGATTTTGTTGGGTCTTCTTTCTCCAATTCAAGTTAGAAGTATTTAGTTTTTTCAATATTTTTAAATCCTCTGTAGAGAATCTTTCTGGTAGGAAGATAAAATCCCTCAGAACTGATAATGGTGGGGAGTACATTAAATCTAATTTTCAACAAGTCCTTGCTGATCCTGGCATTCATATGCAGCATACAGTCCCTACGCACCTCAGCAAAATGGTGTTGCTGAGAGGAAGAACAAATTCTCCTATATATACTTGTAAACCCACACACACATATGTATAATACTATATATAAATCAATATGGAGATTCTCTCCCTTGCTTGTAAATTCCTTAGCACAACATTAATAACAACATGTTTAATGTAATGCCTTAATATGACATCAATGACAACATTAATCCTTTGACTTCAATGACAATAATTTCTAAAAATATACCCCTTTGTCATTGATGGCAATCCTACAATGAAACACATAGTCCACTAGACATAGAAAGAATTTTCCTCCTATCTACAATTCTTCCCCTATCTGCAACTCTCCCTTTTGAAATCAATGGAAAATGAATGCCCCCCTTAATATTGTCCTTCTCTTAACATGAGCATGGCCTACCCAATCTACAGTTGTATATGTAATTAGAGTAAAATCTTCACCTCTTTAGTACCACAAGCCAAAGTCCAAGGCCCCCTTTATATATTTCACTACTTGCAAATGAGTTTTTTTATGTTGACACATATAGTGGAATGAAAATGATTAACATGCACAATGTTTGATTTGCTTCTAGAGATTCATCATATTTTCTCAATTTACAACCTATGACCATTAGTGTGCTAAGTGGTGCACAATATTCCATTCTGAACTTCTTCAACATTTCCTTGAAATACTTGGTTTCTGAAATGAGAGAATGAAAATTCACCAAGCATAGACATCTCAAATTCAGTTTTGCATTTTTGCTGCAAACTCTTGGAACATTTTGTTCATGTTTCCTCCAAAAATAATGTCATCTACATAATTTAGAGAGTATTGTCCCCAACAACCCAAGACAATCAGTCTTTTGCAATCTATACAGTCTTTGTATCAAATATAAGCAATAGTACTTCTCCAACAACACTTGAACATGGCTTGGTCAATCTTAGCAAATCCAAGTCATTTAAAAATAAACAAGATTACATCGCATATCAACAACATCAAGTATTCCCCACTTGAGGATCTAATAGGTAGCAACAATAGTTCAAACATAATCAGTAGTACATCTCCAACAACGCTTGAACATGGCTTGGTCGATCTCAAAAAATCCAAGTCATTTAAAAATAAACAAGATTACATCGCATATCAACAACTTCAAGTATTCCCCACTTGAGGATCCAATATGTAGCAGCAATAGTTCTCATTGCATATTCTAGTCCATGTATATTAAGTTGAAGCTCCATTCGATTATTATTTTAGGTTCATCCTCGGTTGACCACTTCTAAGGAACTGAGCAGTAAGTAACAAGGATGTTGCAGGACTATACAACCAATGATGCACAATGATATGAAGTACTCAAACATCTGGTCAAATGATTTCTGTTGAGAATATAGTTGTTATTGATGTCAAAGGAGTTCATGAATGACAAAGGAATAACCAATAGACATGGTAGCAGGATGAATTCAACAATGACAAAGGAAAATCAGTACTGAGGAAAGAATTGAGATCAACGGTCGAAATCGATCATTGAAATAGATCAACAATGGGCATCGATTTCGTAGGGAGGAGTTACACGGTCTAAGAAAAATTTGATGTGCGCAAATTTCTATGAAATTCGCTTCATCTTATTTGAAGTCCATAGTTGATTGGGTGGGGACCCTGATCCGACGACGGTAAAGACATTTCATTGGGTGAAGTGACAGGAGGTTAACATGGGCTAATGTATGAGAAATTTCCATCAAATATAGTTTATTACATTTGGATTCCACCATTGATCCGACCAAATCTAGATCCGATGGCCCTTTAATTATTTCAAAGATTTAACTCGTAAGCTAGTTAACTTTCTGGATGGGAGTGAAATTCCATTGAGAAACATTTTACATTGAAAAAATGGACGGTTAGTAGTGAACCCACAAGTAAATTGACGATTCAAAAGAAATGCGAAAAGCAGAAGGCGACAAGCGGAAAGGCGAATAATTGTGGAAACAATAGCTGATATTTTGAGAACCCACAATACAGAAGAGCGACGGCGGTAAATGATTTTCGTACAAAGAAAAGTGAAGATTTGGAATCCACATTTGATCGTAGATCGACGGGTAGGATTGAATCCGCAAGGAAATATACGGTGGGAAATGATTTTTGCACAAAGAAATTGAAGATCTGCAATCCACATTAGATCGTAGATCGACGGTCAGGAGTGAACCCGTAAATAAATGAACGGTTCATAAGAAATGTGGAAGGCGGAAGGAAGAATGCGGAATATGAGAAATCAAAGTATAAAATAATATGGGTTTCTGCAACCCAATGTCCGCCAGAGGAATGCAGAAGGTAGAGAATTGCAAAAGAAACGTTTGAGTTTTTTAGAACCCAGATTCTGCAACCCAAAATCTATAAGATCGGCGGTCTGGAAAACATCCACAAAAGATCGATGCTGCGGAAGTAAAAGTGAGGAAATATTGATGCAAAAAAAGGAACCCACAACCTGCATCTAATGTAAGATCGGCGGTTAGGATAGAATCCGCATGAGATCGATGGTGCGGAAAGGTTGGTGCAGAAAAGACAAATTGCAGAAATATTGGGATGTCATTTTGAGAAAAAGTCACATATCTGCAATTTGTATCGTATCTCATATCAATGGTCACGGAAGAGCTCGCAAGAGATCAACGGTGCTGAACGGTTGGTGAGAAAAGACAACTACAGAAATTGTAAAAAGACATTTTGAGAAATGTCACAGTTTCGTAATCCGCAATCTGCATCCTATCTTAGATCTACGGTCAGGAAAAATCCCGATATAAAATCAACGGCACGAGATGGTCATGAAAATGGAGAATACGGAAGGTCACGACTGAAAGATTCATGAAGAGGAATGATCAATGAAATGGCACAATGGTAAAGAGATGCATCTGCAGGAAACCTGAAGGTATTTATTAACAAAATAATTGAAGGAAAGAAGTCGTCTCTGTGATTGTGAGTGACAGATTCCAAAAGTGAATGCAATTCTTTAGAAGACTAATAAAATTCAGTCAAGGGTGGCAAGGCGGCGCTAGGGCAGGTTATAAGTCTACAAATGGTGTTGTATCATACTTGTCTATTGTAGCAGGAAGAAACCCTGGGTGTTGTAGCATCCTGGTCTGTTGTAGCAGGCAGAAACCTAAGGTGTTGTTGCAAGAAGAAACCTAGGGTGTTGTTGCATCCTTTCTGTAGCAGCAGATAAATCAATTTTGTACATTCATCTTTTTAATGAGTTTGAATTGGTGGTTTTATCTTTGAAGCTTCCATGATAAAATATATGTCTTAACCAATTTGATTCATTGTGTTTTTTGTTATTTAAAAAAATAAAAAGACAATATTGATTCACTCCCCCCCCCCCCCTTAGTATTGTGGGATAATCCAACAATTGGTATCAGACCAGGTTCCTTCACCACAGTTTAACCACTGCAAGGAAGATCCTATTTAAAAAACTAGTATGGATCAACAAGAAGGATTAGACACTAATAGACGTCCATTATTCACAGGAGAAAATTATGCATACTGGAGTGTGAGAATGAAGTTCCATCTGATGTCCCTTAGATGGAATGTTTGAGAAGCAACTGAAAAAGAGTATAAAATAGGAGACCAAGCACCTATAGACCTAGAGGAACTAGGCCAATATGAATTTGATGCCAAATCCCTAAATACAATCTTGAGTGGATTGACAAACATCGTATTTACAAAAGTTATGTGATGCAAGACTGCCAAACAAGCCTGGGATAAGTTAAAAATTATCTATGAAGGGGCATCTAAAGTCAAAGAATCCAAGCTTCAGACATATAAAGGGAAGTTTGAGAGCCTTAAAATGAAAGAAGAAAAAAACATTGGGGAATACCTTCTAAGAGTAGATGAGGTTGTCAATGCTATTAGAGGTCTTGGAGGAAAATTAAAAGAAAGAGAAGTGGTTAGCAAGGTACTAAAAACGTTGCCTAACGAGATGATATTGATCTTGTGACAGTAGATGAACTACATGGAATCCTCATTGCATATGAGATGAGAACAAGACTAAATGAATCCTCAAGAAAAGAAGCAGCATTTAAAGCCTCATCCAAAAACCAATCAGAGAACCTAGATGATGAGGAATCCCTTTTTATTAAAAAACTTGAGAAAGGTACTGGAAAATATAAAGGAAAGTTACCCGTAAAATGTTTTAACTGTGGAATAATTGGACATTTTGCTTCAAAATGTACTTACCCTAAACAAGATGATAGTGATGAGAGAGAAACCTCAAAGTTCAAAAAGGGTAAAATGGGAAATAAGAAGAAGTCCTATGAGAAAAGGAAAATTGTTTACACCATGGAAGACACTGAAGATGCAGATACAAGTGAAGATGAAGAAACTGAAATTCTATTCATGGGTCTTGTCACGTCCCCTCCCTGAGAGAGAGGATGCAACTACACTATTCTGTCTATCAAACTAGGAAATATAGCCCCATGAACATAAACATAATGCATTGAAAATAAAAATACATGCGTATGCAGATGCATAATGCAATAATATACAGTAGAAGAAAATGCATTCATTCAATAATTCAACATGTTCATAAGAATTCTTAAACAATTTACATTGCATGATTAATACAGAAAATACAAGAGAGCACTTATATTGTAAATGAGTTGTCCCGCAACTAGCCATGTCATTGCAACGTTGAACCCAACCATAAGCCAATGTGCTCATCAATATCTCAGCACCACTGTCACCCCTGAGCTAGGCATGATTTCCACAAGGAACTAGGGAACAACAGTCTCACACATAGCCAAAATACGCCAATGTTCAACCAAGCCAATCTACAATTGGGTTTATCAGGCTACTAAGGCAGTGGAAAGGAAGAATTGTTAAGATAGTGAGCTCAACCATAGAGCTATGGACACCTGCAAAATATATATTTATCTTGGCCTCCACAATACCTACACACACAACATAAGGAAGTATCCCCTTCACTACTACATAGTTCCTCAGGCCATACCTTCCCTACCAGTGCTCGTCAGGGTGTGCAGAGAAGAACAACCAACCCCTCTTGATCATGTTGTGAGGTTCCTCTATTCACTATGTTTATCAATCCAATTCTAGTCCTCTTCCACTCCTAACCAGTTCAGAACAAAAAAAGGATGCACACAACAACAACATACAATTGCTGGGAATGAAGAAAAACCTCCTCGAAACCAAAAAGAAAATGGTAGAAGGGGAAATTAACCTCGGGAGAGCAATTCGAATTCAAAAATGTTTATGGGCATTGCAAGGGAAAAAACAGCCTCAATAAACTCCCAAATCATGATTCCCTTCTACCCATCCACTGTGCAACACCAAAACGGGTTTCCAAACCATGGAAAATGGAGGAAATTGCAGAAAAATAGGATTAAAAATCCCTAGCTTGCTCCAGGTGCGTGAGGAAGAGAAACACATGGGTGAATAATGGAATTAATGGGCATGCATTTCTGGGTATTTACTTTCCCAACAAGCAAAAAAATGTTTTTCAAAAATGATGGCTTGCCCCAATACGAATTTGACTGCCATACTCTTTATTTCCCAATGCATTAACTACCCCAACCAACTTCTGGAAGAAATAAATGATTGGGTGCATAAGACAGAGTGGGTAGTTGAGATTTGTATGGGTTCTCTCTTTCACATTTGGATTTACACTATTGGCTCAAGGGTTTGAAATATTTCCCTCTGTATTCCTTGAGAAATCATGCCCCCGTCTCTTGTTTCTTTGCATAACTAGCTGTGGGTATTTTTATTCATTTCATTTTTTTACAAGATGTACCAATTTTATAATGTGATTTGCTAGCACGATAACCATATGCATCGATTTTAACTGTCGATACATAAAATGCTAAATACATGGTGGGGCCTTGAGCTTGAGCTCCTCACCATGATTTAATAACGATATTGACATCATTTACAATTTTAATACAATGGGGTCAAAATCGAAATATTACAGGTCTAGATACTCAAGCTTCAAATAGTGACTCAGATGTGGAAGGAGAAGCAGACTTAAGAGCTGAACTTGTTAGCACTCTTGAAGAACTTGAGAAATGAAAAAAAAAATAACTAATAGTCAAATGATGTCATTAGTAAGTTGGAATCTCAACTTCTAGGTGCCAAAAGGATTGAGGAGGACCTAAATTTGCAACTCAAAAGAAGAATACAAGAATCTGAGAGACTTGAAGAAGAGATAATACAATTCAAGAAAAAGCTTGATGAAGGATCTATCAAATCAAAGTTTGAGAATATCTCAAGAATTCTAGATGACAAATTGAATAGCCAAAGACCATCAAGTGATAGATCTGGCTCAAGTTTTAATAAAGAAAATAAGCCAGAATGTTTCTCTTTAACTAATCAAGGAGGAAATAATAAAATCTATGTCGGAGCACTAAATATTCCAGTTAAAAAGGAAGAGAGCAAGAAAACTGCCCTAATCTCTTAATATAAAAACATAAATAATATGGTGCCTAAGAGACCAAATAGATACCAGCACATTTTTTTGGGTCATTGTTACTCTTGTAATAACTTTTGTCATAAAGCCTTAAATTGCAAAGCTTATGGGAAGGTTCGTGAATACAAGAAGAAGTCATCAAGTAACAAACCAAAATGAATCATAACCTTTTTACACTTCTTCAAAAATATGACATAGAGTGTTACAAATGTATTAACCATGGACATATGGCAATATATTGTAAACTAATGACTCCTACATGGAAGACTGTTGCAATTAAGACTCATGACACAAAACAAAAGAAGTATTGGAGGGAAAAGGAAGAAAAGGAAAGTTCCATGATTGCTCTATGTGCAACAGAAAAACAAAACCTTTGGCACTTGGATAGTGGGTGTTCAAAACACGTGACAGGTGACCCAAACAAATTCATAAAACTAAAATATAATAAGGGTAAAGTCACATTTGGATACAATATGTCTTCCAAAATAATTGGCAAAGGAATAGTTGTTGTCAATGACAAGATCAAAGCAGAAAATGTATTACTTGTATAAAACCTCAAGCCTAATCTCCTCAGTGTAAGTCAAACATGTGATCAAGGGCACATCTGTGTTTTTGAATTAGAGAAATGTGAATCAAGAAAAAAGGACTCGGGAAGAGTTGTTGGCATTGCTATAAGAAATTCAAACAATGTATACATCCTAGAAAATGAAAATCAATGTTACTTAAGTATGGTTGATTAAAGTTGGTTATGGCACAGAAGGTTGGGACATTCAAATTTTGACAATCTTGTCAAAATAAGTAAGAAGGAAGCTGTAAGAGACTTACCTAAAATTGTAAAACCTCTAAATTCAGTTTGTAAACATTGTCAACATGGGAAGCAAACTAGATCCAGTTTTAAAACAAAAGAACATATGACCTCACATCCTCTGGAAATAGTGTGCACGGATCTCTGTGGACCAACAAGAACTAAACTCTTGTAAGGATAATATTATTTCATGTTGCTCATTATTATTACACAAGGATGACTTGGGTAACATTTCTCAAAGAAAAATTAGAAGCATTTGAGAAGTTCAAAATCTTCAAAGCAATGGTTGAAAATGATACATATATGAAAATCAAATGTCTTAGATCAAACAATGGGGGGGATTTTACTTCAAATGAGTTCAATGAATTTTGTGAGATACATGGAATTAAGAGAAAAAATTTAGCTGCAAACATTCCTTAGCAAAACGGTGTTGTTGAAAGGAAAAATAGAACAGTCCAAGAAACTGCCAGAATAATGCTTAATGAAGGAAAGTTGTCAGATGCATATTGGAAAGAAGCAATATACAAATTTGTATATATACTTAATAGAGGACAACTCAAAGTGAATAAGGACAAGACCTATTATGAACTATGGTATGGAAGACCAACCTCAGTCAAATATTTCAAAGTATTTGTCAGTAAGTGTTACATTAAAAGGAACGAGGATGATCTTGACAAGTTTGACTCTAGGACTAATGAAGGAATATTCCTAGGATATTCATCCACCAAGAAGGCATATAGATGTTACAATAAAAGGTTACACAATATTGTAGAAAGTGCAGATCTAAGAATAGATGATATAAAACCAACAAGAGTAAGAAGTCATGATAGTGTTGAAAATACAAATAATGAAGAAAAAGAAGGCTTGCAAGAGGACGAAACTACTCATGATGAAGAAGAAGGAATATAAAAGGAATATACACATGAAAGTGAAGAAGACTCCCTAAGACCTAATACAAAAACTCCATCTAGACGAATATAAAAGAATCATCTGAAGACACAGATCATAGGTGATAAAAATGATGGAATTAGTACAAGGAGACAACTAACATTTAATGAACAAGCCCTACTCTCATTAGTGGAACCTAAGGATTTTACAGAAGCCAACAAAATTAATGAATGGGTCAAATCCATGAATGAAGAATTAGATTAGATTCAGAAAAATGAGACCTGTGAACTTGTCCCAAGACCTAAAGATAAGAATGTTATAGGGACCAAACGATTTTTCATGAACAAATTCAATCAGGATGGTCAAGTGATAAGGAACAAGGCAATATTAGTATGTAAAGGGTATGATTAGGTAGAAGGGATTGATTATGAAGAAACTTATGCTCCTGTGGCAAGACTTGAAGCAATCATAATGTTTCTACCACTCTCAAGCCATAAAAATTTTAAAGTGTATCAAATGGATGTCAAGTCTTAATTTTTGAATGGAAAAATAGAAGAAGAGGTTTATATTGAACAACCTGAAGGTTTCCTTTTATCAGAAAATAGAGACTATGTTTGAAAACTGAAAAAGGCACTCTATGGTCTCAAATAAGCTCCAAGGGCCTGGTTTTCAAGGTTGGATATTTATTTAAAACAACAAGGATTTAAGAGAGGGGCCACCTAAAGTAATCTCTACTTAAAAATCAAAGATGAGAATATGATCATTGTTGTTGTTTATGTAGATGACATCATATTTGGAAGCAATTTACAAATACTAAGTGTAAACTTTGCTTCTGAGATGAAGAAGGAATTCGAAATGTCAATATTGGGTGAACTAACATTCTTATTGGGGTTACAAGTTTACCAAACAGACAAAGGAGTCTTTATCTCTCAAAATAAGTACATTAAAGACATGATTAAATATTTAAGATGGAAGACTCCAAACCTGTTAGTACTCCTATGATCACAAGTTGCAAAGTAAGTTAGGGTGATGAGTCTCTGGAAGTGGATCATACCATGTACAGATCCATGATGGGCAGCGTGAAGTATGTTACAACTACAAGACCAAATGTGATGCAAGTTGTAGGTTTGGTTGCTAGGTTCCAATCAAGCCCCAAAGAAATGCATGTAACTGCAGTAAAAATAATTTTCAAATATTTGAAAGGTACTATGGAGTATGGGTTATGGTACCCAAAAAGTCAAGACTTTATTTTAAAATCATTTACCGATGCAGATTGGGTAGGAAGTGTTGATGATCGAAAAAGTACCAATGGAGCAACATTATTCTTAGGAAATTGTTTGGTTTCATGGTTAAGTAAAAACAATATTCCATTTCACTCTCCACAAGAGAGACCGAATATATTGTTGTTGCGTCGTGTTGCACCCAGGTCATTTGGATGAAACAGACACTAGAAGACTTACTTGTGAAGTATGAATACCCAATAATAATAAATTACGATAATACCAGTGCCTTAAATATGTCAAAAAACCCTGTCATCCACTCTAAGATGAAACACATACCATTCAAATATCACTTCCTCAGAGAACAAGTGTCCCAGAAGGTTGTCAAACTAGAGTATGTTGACACAAAAGAACAGGTTGCTGACATTTTCACCAAGCCACTACCTAAGGAAGCCTTTGAGAATCTTAGATGAAAGTTGGGAGTGATCCTCTTACAACAGTTGTAGAAGAGGAAGCACAATCTCAGGGGGAGATATGATGACAAGGGGAGTTGTCAGAAAGAAGAAAGACATGAAATCCTATATCAAAATGGGTATAACAATAGCATAACAAGTTATCCTTTGTCATTGTTTTCAAAAGGGAAGAATGTTTAGATGTTGCCATCAATTCCAAAGGGGGAGATTGTTGAGAATATAGTTTTAATTGATGTCAAAGGAGTTCATGAATGACAAAGGAATAACCAATAAACATGGTAGCAAGATGAATTCAGCAATGACAAAGGAAAATCAGTACGCATGAAAGAATTAAGATCAACGATAGACAACGATTTCACTGGAGGAGTTGCGTGGTCTAAGAAAATTCTGATGTGCATTAAATTTCTATGAAATTTGCTTCATCTTATTTGAAGTCCATCATTGATTGGGTAGGGACCCTGATCCGACGGCAGTAAAGACATTCCGCTGAGTGAAGTGACAGGAGGTTAACATAGGCTAATGTATGTGAAATTTCCATCAAATACAGTTTATTATATTTGGAGTACACCATTGATCCGACCAAATATAGATCTCACGACCCTCAAAGGATTTCACAGATTTAACTAGTAAGCTAGTTAACGTTTTGGATGAGAGCGAAATTCCATTGAGAAATAATTTATAAAGAAAAATTGGATGGTCAGGAGTGAACCCGTAAGGAAATCGACGGTTTAGAAGAACTGCAGAAAGCAAAAAGTGGAAAGGCAGAGAATTGCGGAAGCAACAACTAATATTTTGAGAACCCGCAATCCGCATCCCGCAATCTAAAAGATCGATGGAAGTAAATGATTTTCGTATGAAGAAAAGTGAAGATCCTCAATCCACATTTGATCGTATATCGACAAGTAGGATTGAATCCGTAAGAAAAAATACAGTGGGAAATGATTTATGCACAAAGAAATGTGAAGATCCACAATCCACATTAGATCATAGATCGACGGTTAGGAGTGAACCTGCAAAGAAATTAACGATTCAGAAGAAATGTGCAAGGTACAAGGCAGAATGCAGAAGAAGAGAAATCAAGGTATCAAATAATATGGGTTTCTGCAACCTGAAGTCTGCTAGTGGAATGCTGAATACAAAAATTGGAAAGAGGAAGGCGGAGAATTGCGAAAGAAATGTTTGAGTTTTTGAGAACCCGCATTTCGCAACCCACAATCTGGGAGATCGACGGTCAGGAAAACATCTGCAAAAGATCGAATATGAGGAATTAAAAGTGCAGAAAGGTTGGTGCAGAAAAAGGAACCCACAACCCGCGTCTAATGTAAGATCGACAGTCGGGATAGCATCCGCATGAGATTGACGGTGCAGAAAGGTTGGTGCGGAAAAGACAAATTGCAGAAATCACTGAATGACATTTTGAGAAAAAGTCACATATCCGCAATCCACATCTTATCTCAGATCAGCGGTCACAGAAGAGCCCGCAAGAGATCAACGGTGCGAAATGGTTGGTGCAGAAAGACTACTCCAAAAATTGCGAAAAGACATTTTGAGAAATGTCATAGTTCCCCAATCTACAATCCACATCCTATCTTATATCTACGGTTAGGAAAAATCCTGATATAAAATCAATGGCTCGGGATGGTTGCGAAAATGGAGAATGCGGAAGGTCACGACTGGAAGATTCATGAAGAGGCGCGATCAATGAAATGGCGCAATGGTTAACAGATGTGTCTGCATGAAATGTGAAGATATTTATTAATAGATTAATTGAAGGAAAGGATTCATCTCTGTGATCATGAGTGACAGAGTCCAAAAGTGAATGCATTTCTATAACAGACTGATAAAATTCAGGCTAAGGTGGCAGGGCGGCAATAGGGCATGCTACAAGTCTGCAAAGGGTGTTGTAGCATCCTTGTTTATTGTAGCAGGCAGAAAAACAGGGTGTTGTAGTATCCTTTTTTTTTTAGCAGGAAAAAACCCAGGGTGTTGTAGCATCCTTATCTGTTGTAGCAGGAAGAAACCCAAGGTGTTGTAGCATCTTTGTATGTTGTAGCAGGTAGAAACACAGGGTGTTGTTGCATCCTTTCTATAGCAACAAATAAAGCAATTTTGTATATTTGTCTTTTTAATGAGTTTGAATTGGTGGTTTTCTCTTTGAAGTTTCCATGATAAAATTTGTGTCTTAACCAATTTGATTCATTGTGTGTTTTGTTATTTTTAAAAGAAAAAGACAATGCTGATTCACCGCCCCCCCTCTCATTATTGTGGGATAATCCAACAATTCCATGAACATCTCTAAATCCAACCATAATCTATCTTAGTAGTCATCACTAGTCCACAATTATATCTTCATATTTCTTCTACAAATATTTGAAAGCATGATTTCTATTCCTTCAACTTTTATGATGAGGATGATCATAGGGCACAAATAAGTTTGTGTTCGTTGATCAGAGGAAGTAGGATCATGGTCATATTCAATTACATGAGTAGAACAACCCAACATATTATAAATAATGTCATATGTAATAGCATGCTCAAATTTCGGTATGTGAAGAATAATCAACTCAACATTCGATTTAGCACAATCAACAGTATGTTTCTCTTTTGGTAAACTAGTATGAACTCCAATTAAGACAAATAAAACTTCCTTGGTTGTAGCAAGGTCATGTGTAGCTAGGGAGGTAACATCAACATCATATCCAAGACCTATATTAAAGAATAGAGACCTTTGAAATTGACGATATTATCTAAGGTTTCAGTACTCTTCTCAACTTTCAAGCTTTCATTCAACTAAATAGTTGTTGTCTCTAGTTCCTTTCTTACGGAAACAATTTCATTATCTAGATCTTCATATTTTTCTTCCTTACCCTTCATTCAGATCCTCACCACTTCTTTTATCATTCTTTCTTCTTCTAATTGATCCTTTAGGCTCTTGATAATCGTTTCTATTTCTTCAAGACTTTGTGACATTTTGTCTTTTAAATCATGATCCTCTACTTCATATTTCTACAGTTGTTCTTTTTTTTTAATTGTGTTTCCTAGTCTTCTTTATTTTTCTTAAGGCACACTTGAGTTCTTCGCCAAGATCCACTTCCCCTATTTGTTTCAACGTTTTCTTATTCTTTTGAATCCATCGTTTCATTATCTTTGTCTCCATCAATCTTGGTTTCAATTACTATGAGAGTTTCTTCTCTATCATTATAAAAAAATATTCCATGCTCTCTTTAGACGAGTCAGTAACCCCTTTTGAGTAAAGACACTTCTTTTGTTTATAATAGTTCTTTTTATTTTCATGCTTGTCCTATTTGTGGTTATTTTAATGAAGTTTTCTTCCTTTTTCACATTATGGTCTTCTTCATCATCACTACTTTCATTTTTTGCGTATGGACACTTAGCAAGAAAATTTTCTACTTTTCCGCAATTAAGTCATTTAAAGGGTAGCTTACCTTTGTATTTTACATATCCCTTTTTATGTTTTTTCACAATATGTGCTTCCTCTGCATCCAAATCACACAGTAGAGGAAATTTGAGGTCTAAAATGGGCTTCATAAGGAAAATAATAAAATAATATTATAAATTTTGAAGGAAAAGACAAAAACAACTTTTTGTTTTTATATTTTCAACTAATCTCCTATGGTTTTACTCAAATTTCAAGTAGGAGCACTCCTTTGATGTAGAATTCAATTCTGCATCCAACAAGTACCCACACTACATGCTTTTAATAGAACTTTCCCACGAAAAATAAGAAATGCATTTAAAAATGTAATACGTAAAAGTAACGCACGTTTAATGGTGTTTCCCAAATCCCATTATAAAGTTGCCCCTAGACCTCACTTCTCAATGATGAATAAAACCCAACCAAGAGTATTTCCCATTAGACCACATGTGGGTCACTAGTCATTAACCCCATAAGAGGAATTAGGGACAAATATTTCCCTATTACAAGGAGGAAAGTGTAGAGGATGATTACTTTCTAGTGCACTTGGTGTAGTGTATCGAATATGCAAGGTTTGGGTTTCAATGCACTTTCCCTTTAATGGATATAGGTTTACGATTAACCACACCACTTGTCATTTCTTTATGTAGTGGAAATACACATTGTAATGTACACTCAACTACACATGGTTAGCACCTTAACACCTATTCTAATAAAAAGACAAAATGTGTGACCACAAAAGAGCCTTCACATGTTTACAACTATCCATTACATATGGATCGCAACTTAGCATTAACTAAAATGCTTGTTTTATTGGCATTTACTTTTCTTTTTTATGTTTTTCCCAATATATTTTTTTATACAATTTTTCTATGTTAAAATGCGATATCACCAAACTAAAAAAAATATGATTTAGAGGTTTTCTAAAAATTAATCCAAAATGTCAAATTTACAAACCTTGCAACAAATAATTCAAAAATGAAAAAAATACTTTAATAAATCTATTAAAAATGGAGCATTACTTAAAAACCACACATAATTATTCATATCAAATTTCTTTGAAAGATAATAATTCATGTTAAATTATATTGACTATTATTTTAAATACGAAAGTGTTATATTGTTACTCATTTTAGGCTTGCCAAGGAATATCACAATAGTCGGTTGATCGAGTTATTAAAATCTCAATCAAGGGGTTGGGTTAAATCCTCGATTGAGGTATTGCTTGATCGAACTATTGAAACAAAAAAAAAAAATACGATCCCACGTGCCAGCCCAGGCTCATTTCCAATAGTAACAACTGCATAACAGCTCGACCGGGGATTCAAAGCTCGACCGAGAAGCTAACGACCCCTAAACTAATTTACACAACCATGTCATCAAGTCCACCAGCTATGTGGACTAAAAACATTCCTTTGTTTTTTGTTATTGTTATTAAAACAATTTCATTCATTATTTGTTTTCTAGTTTATATCAATCGGCAGTGTTTATGTTGTTGATTTTATTTCTAAATGTGTATTGGCAAGCATAAATGTTGTCGGATTACACATTTGGAAATAAAACTCGCAATAAATGTTGTCTTTTTTCAATAAATTTAACCAAATGGAGAAAAAAAACCAATGAAGCCTAAAATTTGTTATACCTATGAACCTATCAATTACTAAGAACCATGTGTAAACTGATTTCAAATTTAAATTTAATTTTTTTTAATTTTAAATTTAAGTTTTATTTATTTATTTAAGTATTAGATATCTATGTTTATGTCAACCAACGACGTTTATGTTGTTGGTTTTATTTTAAAATGTGTATTGGAAAGAAGAAATGCTACCCGATTTTTTTTAATCCCCTAAGAATACTAGGAGGATTGAAAAATACACATTTGAAAATAAAACCAAGAACCATGTGAAAACTAATTGAATTGTCAAGAACCATGAATTATCAATTACTAATAACCATGACAAAACTGATTGAAAACACCTAGTGAAAAACATGTGTGACAAAACCAATTACATTAGGTTAAATATCTTTTTAATTTTAATTTCCATTTTAAGTTTCATTTATTTATTTAAGTTTTAAATATCTATGTTTATATCAACCAACGACGTTTATGTTGCCAGTTTTATTTTTAAATGTGTAATGGCAAGCATAAATGCTACTTGATTTTTTTTCAATCCTCTGAGAATGCCAAGAGGATTGAAAAAAAATACACATTTGAAAATAAAACCAAAAACCATGTGCAAAAAAACCAAGAACCATGTGAAAACTGATGAAAACACCGAGTGAAAAGATGTGTAACAAACCAATTTTTTATAATTTGATTAAACCAATTAAACCAATTTTAATTATTGGACACATTGTTATGTATATTTATAAGAGCAATATTTGATTTTTTAGTGTATGTTTCAAATATTATGATTTACACATACCACATAGCACATACCAAATCTAATTAGATCAATGGTAAGCAAAATTTGAGATTTGACAAAATCTACAACCCGTTTGTTGTCATTGAATTTTCATACAATTACATAACTATCACAATTTTCATTGTTGTCATTGTATTTTCCAACTACTACACAACTATCACAATGTTCATTTCAAATAAATTGAGGGTTGTAAAATGAGACATTAACATTTATTTCAATCAACAAATGTTGATACTTGGAGCTCACATGAGGCTATTCAAATAAGTTTTTATAATTCATTATTATGGTACTATAAGGGAAAATATATATAACTTGTCCCTACATTCATGCATAGAAAAATATTGTACAAGAATTCAAAATACATTAAAAATAAATAAATTGTAATTTGAATTAAAAATAACTAAATATATTTAACTTGAAATTGTCCATTTAGCTTGAGAATTGCGAGTAAAGTTTGAAAATCAAGTATGTATTTAACTTGATAATTGAAGTTTGAAAATCAAGTATGTATTTACCTTGATAATTGTTAATAACTTGATAGTTGTACATTTAAATTTAAAATTGCCAGTAACTTGAAATTTATTGTGGAAATTAACAAATAGAAAAATACTAGTGACTTGAAAATTATCTATTTAACTTGAAAATTGTTACAAAGTAATGCACATTGTTATGTATATTTATTAGAACAAAATTTGATATTTTTTTAGTGTGTGTTTAAGATATTATGATATACCCATACAACATACCAAATCTATTTAGATCAATGGTAAGCACAATTTGAGATTTGACAAAATCTACAACCCTTTTGTTGTCATTGAATTTTCAAACTATTGCATAACTACCACAATGTTCATTTTTTTGTCATTTAATTTTCCAACTACTATACAACTATCACAATGTTCATTTTATTTGTTCATGTCTTTGAATTTTCCAACTACTACATAATTATTACAATGTTCATTTTATTTGTTGTCATTGAATTTTACAACTACTAAATAACTATCAAAATGTTCATTTCATTTGTTTTCAAATTGGACTTTCCAACTAATACATAACTATCACAATGTTTATTTCAAATAAAATAAGGGTTCTAAAATGGGACATTATCATTTTTTCAATCAACAAATGTTGAGTGTTTGAGCTCACATGAGGCAATACAAATATTTTTTTAACAAATAACTATACAAGAATTGAAATTACATTTAACTTGAAATTGTTAGTAACTTAGAAAATTGAAAATAGTTAAATATATATATTTTAACTTGAAAATTGTTAGCAACTTGGAAAGTGTACATTTAATTTGAAAATTGTTATAATAAAGTTTGAAAATTGCACATTTTACTTCAAACATTTTAATAACTTGAAAATTGAAAAGTGTACATTTAATTTGAAAATTGTTCCATTAACATTGAAAATTGTTAGTCACTTGAAAATTATCCATTTAACTTGAAAATTGTTACAAATTGTGAAATATAAATAACAAAGTTAATAAATAAATAAGAATCTCATTACAAATAAAATAGTTAAGAAATCCCTAGGAAACAGTTTATTTTTAAATTGTTACAATTTTTGTAATATAAATAACAATTTGTTAAGAATTTCATTACAAACAAAATATAGTAAGTCTAAGATGAAAATAAATAGTTAGTAATAGATAACTAATTATTAGAGAAATTTAAATTAGGTAGCATCTAATTCAAAATTTACCATAGTTGTATTACGTTGGATTTTGTTGCACCAAAGGTGCATCTTCTTCTTATCTCAATCTTGCTCTATGTTGCCTCATCCTCTCTCTATTCTTTTCACACTCTTCATCATCGTTTTGTTCATAAGCATGCTTCCTTTGTCATTTTTTTATTCCTCGTCAAGCTTGAATGACAACAAACAAAGATTTCTTCCAATTGTTATAACAAACAACAATATGTTACTATGGAATATGAAGTAGATCTAGAACTTCACATTGAACAACATGAAATTCACACATAACTAATTGAAATCAAACTAATAATGATTTAAACAAGTGTTATTCAGTAATTGTTTAGTGGTTATATAGAGTTTGGTTGTTTTTTTCCGTGGGAATGGTGGTTGGAAAACATTAATTGTCCAACACCTTTTCCGGGCGTTGCAGCTGCAACAATTTCCCAAAATTCTAAAAAAATTTAGGACCCTCCTTTGCTTGAATTAGTTTGTTTTTTCTGCTTGAAATTGGTCTAAGGATTTTTAGAAGGATTTTGCTTATGCATGGATTGAGCTACCCATTTTTTGATTCTTCCTCTGATTGCTTGAAGTAATCCACTATTTGATCTATCTTTATCTCTGCCCTTAAGCGCATTGGAAACATGCTTGAATTGAAAGTTATCTTGGTTTTAGTCTTCCGCCGTTGCGGGTGGAGCTTTGCTTTGGTCTTCCGCCGTTGCGGATAGAAGTTTACTTTCAACTGCCGATCGTTGTTTTTTTATGTTGGATGCCTTTTGGTTTTGGCATCGGAAGCTTTTTACGATTTTTCTTCCACCGTTGCGGATGGATTTAAACTTTCGTCCTCCGACCCAAAAGCCTTCCGACGTCCGATCTTTCAATTGCTACCCGATGTATAACCAGAGCAGAAAGCTTAGAACTTTGATCATCCGCTGTTGCGGAAGAACGTTCGCTTTCATCCGCCGATTCGGAAACCTTCCGACGTCCGATCTTCTGATATTTCTCGCTACGCGTGTCTCCGCGGCTGGGTCTACGTTTGGCCGCCTGCCGTTGCGGAAGGGAGATTGCTTCCAGCCTCTGATGCTAAAAATCTCCGTTGTCCGATATTTTTCTCCTCGCACGTGTGAGCAAATATATAAATATCAGGACGGCGTATTGTTTTTCCATTGTTATTTTAATCGCCAAAGCACTATCGTCGTCGAGCTGTCGTTTTCTTGAGCCAATGAAGGACCCTGATGTCGGCGTACCTGTATCCAGGTGGCAGCCGCGAAGCCTGCCAAGCATCTCCACGTCGGATACGTCCGTGCCAGGTAGGTTTTATTAACCTTCTCCCATTCCGTTGAAGCATTTGATAAGGTTTTGTGTGGACAGTTTTGGTTGCGGTAGTTTTTTTTTCCCCGGTCGTATTCCTTTTCCGTTTCTTGATGCCTATATAGGTGGGGGGGGTTTTTAATCTTGACTGTTAGCGGGGGGTTTTTAACCCACGGAATAATTATTTTGGCCCGCGGCCTTGTTTGCAAAACCCGCGCGTAGAGATGGGGGTTTGGTGCAGACGGCTGTTACGCCGTCTACACCAAGTCACCCCGGGTGGTGATGATTGTGCGGGAGGGGGGGTTATATGCGTTTTCTGCAGTAACTGTTGTTTCTCATCACAGTCGTGGCCTTTCGTTTTACCCGCTTCCTTGAACTTCTGTTTGCCGTGCCATTCTGTGCACCATGGTTTGGCACTTTAGCCGGTTGGAAGGGATCTGCTGTGGTTGTAGTTGATAAGCATGAGCGCATGGGCATAAGCGTCGTTGACATCGCATGTAGTTGCCCTTGCAATCCCGCGCAGCCCATTTGTGCTCAGTCGTCTAAAACCCTAGCCGGTTAGAAGGGATATGCGTTGTTTTAGTTTGTTAAGCGGGAATCTCATGGGTAGTGTTTTTAATCGAAGTGCCATTTGCAGCAAGATGATAGTAATACCCACAGAAAGCGAAATTTATAGTCAAGTTAATGTAAATATCTTTCCGCGAACAGCAAGAGTCCTCGTCGATTTTATTCCTGCTAAGCTATGTTGTTAAATTGTTTGGTATTGGAAAACATAAGCGACTCGCACAGTCGTACTGCATATAGCTACGTTCAATCAGTTTCTTTAATTGTTATGCACAAACTAGATTACCGAGCACTGCGCCTTGTATTTTAATGGTTCTGATAGTCAGGGCATTTTTAGGCTATACATGCATGCATTTGCTTCATTACTTGCTATCACATTAAACACATGAAAATGGCACATTACATATGGATGTAGTTTTATTGCAGTCTAGAAGCTAGTTGATGGAATGATTTAATATCATGCAGCACTGTTTTGTATCATGCTAAGATAGTGTGCATTTGGTTGTAATAGTCCTGTTATTCAGGCCAGTCAGGTTATGTAAGCTTATATATTAGTTTCATCGACTAGTTGTTGTCATGGTACCCACAGAAAGAATAAAATTTTGCACAGTGTCTTATGTCTGCAACTCGAATTGCTTAATATCACAATGTTATATATGGCAGGAAAAATTCGAATCCACCATGTCCAAAAGGCAGAAGAAGAAGGCCCCTGTGGTCGAAGAAGGACCAGAAGTAAAGGAGGTCACAAAGACCGAGTACATATATGAAGACACTCAATGTGTTTCTGGAGTTGAACCCGAGTACAAATGGGGTGAAATATATAGATTGATTTCCCGCAGGGAGGTTCCCGACATGGGCCTCGAAGAAGAATCCATCTATGCTAACATAGAGAAATCTTCTCTCATGAAAGTTGCCACTAAACCAGAGCTGTTCCCATGCTCTGAGGTAATTGGCTGGATTCTGCCCCGAGTAGACACGACTACAATGATCATGGGAAATGTTGAAGGACAGGGCTATGCTACATTTAGCCTTGGATATGTGGCGTTGGCTTATCACCTACCAGAAGCCCAGGTTTTCTTGTCAGATGATTGGCTGAACAGCATCAGAATGGACCTGGTGGAAACTCTTAGGAGAATGATGTTGCAAGGAAAGCATTATCGATACAGACCGACCAATGAATATGATACAACGAGCTTGAGGGCTCCCTATAGATTTATCGCTCTGATGCTTAATAGGATCTTTGGGAGAGCTCATGGCAGACTCTTCAAACTTGAATGGATACCAATTATTTTTCATGTGGCAACCCAAGGCACAGTCTTCAATTGGGCCAGTGTGGTGTCCAGCAGTCTTTCTTCTTGCGTGACCTCTGCCTTGGAGGGAGAGTCCAAGAAAAGATCGAAGTTTTACATGAGTTCAATATTAATAGACTGCATATTGTGCAACCAGGCTTTCCCCGGTCTCAGGTGCATCTGGGACAGGGAAAGGATGCATGTTTATGCCGCTTATAGACCATTGTGGGCTCACCAGTACCATAGCCATTACAGAGAGGTCTATGAGCACTTCATTATGCCTCTGTACACACTCATTTTCCGGAAGGAGTGTGACTGTATGTTGGAAGAAGCCATGCAAGTGATAGAAGAATATGTAGATTATTTCTTAACTGAAAATGGCATGTACTTCCGGATGTTCGGAGGATCAAGAACACCTTCACTGCTGCCCAAATATGCAATGGATTACATAGTCCACAAGGAGGCAGTCAGACAAGTGTTCATAGATGGAATAGGTAGTTTTCTGTTCGAACATAAGAAGACTTCCTACCCTCCTTTGCCATTCAAGCTAGGAAGCTACAAATTCACCAAGGTGAAACAAGCTGCTTAATTCATAGAGGAGTTGGAGAAATTCCATTTTGGGGAGATGCCCTACCGCAGAAATGACACCCAAGGCAAGGTTATTGAGCATTGCAAAGAACACAAGGTACACTTTGAGTATACCCACCATTTCGATAAGGACGAATCTGTCTTTCGAAACGCCCCAAACATGACAATGCTAATGAGAAGATTCAAGAAAAAGATCACCACCAAAGGTGGAAAAGGGGACGAACAGGAAAAGGATGAAGAAGAAGCCAAAAAGCGAAATGAAGAAGCCCAGAGGTTGGAAAAAGAAGCTGTAGAAAGGATTCATACAGAAGAAGAAAGAAGAGCTGCTTAGGAAGCAGCCGAGAAAGCAGAGGAAGCAAAGAGAAAGCTCAATGAGGAGCTTCGAAGGCAAGAAGCTGAGAGGATAAAATTGACACAGCAGTCAGATTCTGAAACAACAACAGGGCAGACTCAGGAGGTGGAGAACCCCGAGGTACAGACCCCTCAAGTACCTGCTACCAGCATACCCAGGGTTTCCACGCTCAAGCTGGTCCCATTTGTGCAGGCCAATGATATGCACACCCTAGAACTGAGAAAGGAGCACCAAGAGCAGATTTCTGCTTTGAACACTGCTTTGGAAGTGGCAAGGGAACAACAGGTCAATCTTCAGCCTCTCAAGAAGCATATATTGACCCAGAAAACCAATATGCTACAGCTACAGACTGCTGTTGAAAAGGAAAGGTGTAAAGTCCTGCAGATCGACGGCCGATTGGAGGAGATCCTGGAAACTGCATCCTTCTTTGTGGACAGGTCCCAGGACGTCCTAGAGGTCCTGACTGTATGAATGGCAAGGTTGGAGAACAACGAGGAAAACCCAGTAGAGCTGCCAGAAAAAAACCAGCAGGCCCTCAAATGGGACTATAACCTAGTGGAGTTTGCTATTAATACCATTGAAGACTTCAAGAAGGCAATGAAGAAGACAAAGGGATTATGCATCAAATTCTTCAGAAGACTTCTCAATACATTCAACTGGTGCCAGATAAAATTGAAGGAGAGGATTGAAGCTTTTCCAGATCACGATGCCTTTGTAGAGCTATTATAGAAGAGATTCCAGGAGGAAGAAGCTAAGGTGCAGGATATCAGAGCCATGGATGATCTGATCTTGAGAAACCAAGTAGACCACCCAGCTATCAGTATACTGCTTCTGGAAGATCAGCTCCGTTTGAGTACGTCCAGGGTCGAGGCTATCAAGAAACAAGCTGAGAAATTTGAGATAAATATTCAGTTTTTAGAACCTTGTACTTTTGAAGGCATCGCTAATGAGGCTGCAGGGTGGAGGAATTTTCTGGACAGTCAAGTGGGGCTCTCCTCGTGAGGGATTAATCACCTTTGTATTTTGTAACTATTTTGTAAAGCATTTAATAAAAGTAAAAAGTTGGGAGACGAGAGGTTGGGAAGCCCAAAGGCCACTTTGGGCAGCCCAACAGTCTGACCCTTTTTGTATAAATGTAAAAGACTTAGAAGAAAGGAAGGGCTTTTTCCCAGTGAAACTGGTGAAGATATATTGTAAGAAGAACTATTTCCTTTTGCAATAGAAAATTACAGTTTGCCTATTGTAGAAAGCTTAGTGGAATATTCAAATGTTGTGCTATGGATTTGTTGAAGAGGAACTATTTCGTTTTCAGCTTTATGTCCATTAACTGTGAGACCGTTCTAACTCATTGAACCTATGTTCTTGTATGAATGATTTCCGGTTTATTTCATGAAGATTTCCACTATGAGTAATGTATGCTGCTTATGAAACAGTTGCCTATCTGATTGTTGAAATATCTTTAATCTTTCATGTGTTGTAGAGAAAAATATCAGCTACCTGTAATTTCTGTTTATAATACATGAATAATCCACATTACTCATGAATAAATCATATTCTGGCTCCCCGGGGATAGGTGGATAGATAGGTAGTTAGATGGAGGGTTAGTTTGTTTCATTCTTGCATATGTGATTTAGATGCCTGTGAGCCTTAAGACGAGAGGTAAGAACCTGCGCATCACATTGTGACTGCTCCCCGCATCTCAATCACCCTGCATTGTTAATTAGGCCTTTGCATTTCATACTTTAAGTCAAAAACACAAAAACTCGGTGGACCGGGCCGCAACCGGTAAAACCTTTGTTTTGTTACTCGACCTACGGTAGCCGGACCGCAAGCCGGACGGATTCCCTACACCAAACAGTCAACGGGCTAGTTGGGAACGTTGATTGGGGAGAATCCCTTACTGTTGTCGCTTGTGAATTTCCAGGCGCCAACACCAGGATATTTTTTATTTGTTTTTACACAAACAACCCCTCGATCGAGCTTTTTTTACAAAACCTCGATCGAGAAAAATACCTCGATCAATGGCTTGAAGAGACCTTAATTGATGACTTTATGTAACCCTTGATCGAGGTATTTTCAATCCCTCGATCGAGGTATTTAAAAACCTTGATTGAGTTAATAGCTCGATCGAGGGCCTAAAAAACAAGCCCATAGCCCCTTTTTTGTAGAAAGGAAATTTTGTGTGCCTTTCAAGAGCTTAATTTGTGTCATTAAATGCACATTAATGGCAAGACATTATGCTGTTGGATTCGTCAATGAATCCTCTATCCAAGGACATATATTTTATGATTTTTCATCTTTATATGCATTTTTTTAAAATTTCTGCTAAAGTTTACCCTGAAAAACCCTGTCGACGACTTCGAATGAGCTCAAAGATAAATCAACAACATTCAAAATACACATCAAAAAAATTTGAAAAAATTTTCAAGCATTATATTGATGCGTCCTCTTCAAAAGAGTATTTTTAGTTTTGCAATTTATGTAAACAATCAAAAGATTTGGTGCACACACAAAATGCGACTAAAATATTTATTAGTCAGTTTTGAAAAATAATAATAAATATAATTTTTCAAGAAAAAATAAAGTAAAAATATTAACACACTAGTGCATTTTGTCTAGCTCATGTTCACATATTTAATTTTTTTTTAATTATTAATTTAACATTAAATTATTTTGCACACACACAAGCCACTTGTTAATTGCTCTTAAAAATGTTAAAGGACATGTTTCATTAAATAAAAATTTGACACAATAAATGACATTCCTATATTTTTAAAAAATAGTATTGGAAAGCCAACATAATTCTCTACATTTTGTTTTTTAATCCCATATCAAAATTTGTATGAAAAATATGAGTTTTGAGAGATTCAATTTAGTACATGGATTAATTTTCCATTTTTCATCCCCATATTTAGCCAAAAATAATTGTCTAAAAACCTATCTGTTTCATTTATTTTAAAAGATTATATAATATGCCAATTATAATCTATTTTCACATTGTGTGAAAATCCATGGCCCATGAGAGAGAGTCTCGTAATACGATGACTAATACTTGTTAAGGTTAAAGTAAAACCAACCTTACAAAAATATGAACTCAACATATTGCATGCTTAATCAATAATTTAAAATATTATTCTCATCATTATAATAACAAGATTTGAACATACCAATACACCTAAACATTAACTGGAATATAATAAAAAAAAGCATATAATGGACTCAAGATGTAAAGTGGTAAATAACTTGAAGGGTGGGAAGAAAACCTGCTGCAAAGATAGAGCACTTATATTATTTATTGCATTATCTTGTTGCTTCATTTGTGTGTTACACGCTAACACTTGATTCCATATCTGCACATTACAATAGTAGAGAGAGATCAATTGATCGATTTATGTGAATCCTTCTTATTACATACCCCTTTACGTGTAATGGGAAATACCCTTATTACACACCCCTTCAACCCTTATCATTATGTATGTAGTTAGTTGACATAGTTAATTTTGATCACCCTCAACTGTTTAATTTAATTAAAACTAATTTATTTACAATAAATGGGGCTTTTACACCCTACACTTATTGAATTTTGAAGGTTTGGTAGCTTCTTGGCTAGACCTCAATGCTTATTTTAATCAAATGTTTGAGAACTAAATGTTATTTACTTTTCAACTATTTTTTTATTTCTTGGTCAATGTCTTCTACCTTGGGCTATGGTTATTAAGTTATTGTTAACTTTGGTGTTGCCTTGTAAAATATGGTTTTGCCATGTCTTCTTCTACTTCCATGGTTTTGTAGAACTAGTCTTGTTAGATTTGATTCATTTGTTGTTGTTTGATTATCTTTATTGACTTATACTTTAATTTTCTCTATTGCAAATTCTTTATCGAGATTTACTTAGTATTATATATTCCATTCCTTGGTCCTTGGTTTATTATTTCTCTGTGTGCATGACACTTATACAATATTTTATTATGTCCTTCATCAATGCTTTTTGTCATATTTTTATTTGTTTTGTACCTTCTTGTGTTGTATTCTAAAATGACTTGGTTTCCTAAAGTTTAATGATACTTTTATTACCCCTTTTAGGATCCCTTCTCTTGTGGTTTCATTATGCTGAATGCTCTTCATATTTTGCTTCAAAGTCTCTTGTTATATGATTAATTCCATCTTTTATTTATGGATTTCTTCTCATGAAAATCATGTATATAATATTCTTTCACCACATCCATTGAACAACTTCTATTATGTACGGTTTCTATTGAATTTTGGTGGTTGGTGGTAGTTTAATGAATTGTGATATTTCAATTAGTCATGATCTAAATGTGAGATCTCTCCCCCTGATGTAGGGGAGACCACAAGTTCAGTTTTCTTTGATTCCCTTGGGGTAAGGTGTTTGAAACTTAGGAAATACTAGTTTACCCTGGGTACCATCCTAAGAATGAGGGGAAGTGTCTGGTGGGTTTGCTTGAGAAATTCATTCCGTGTAATTTTAAAAAAATAATAATTAATTTGGTTAAAAATGGAGCATTTTAGTTAACACTTAGCATATCAAAATATATTTGAAAGAAAATAAAAATGTTAAATTCTATTAAAATATATTATTTTAAATAGTAATTCTCTTATTATTACTCATGTTAGGTTTCTTAAGGAATATCACAATATTATGAACATATCAACTAGCCAAAGTGAATGGTTAAATTAGAAAGTTTCTCATATAAAGCTCGTTGTAGGATGGAGGTCGTTATCTTAGGAGAAGAACCTCATCCTTCAATTGTGAGCTATGGATCAACCACTATGGGATCCCATCCATTATTTATCTACTTGGGTTCATCAACATTCTCTTGCTTAGAGATGGCTAAAGGGACATGTCAAATTGAGACTCTCATAGGGGCCTTTCTAGGGGCCATTTCCTTCACCTTTTCTAAGGCTCTCTTACTGGCATACCCTATGTTGGGCTCATTGACCATATGAATATTTAGTGCACAAATTAAGTAGGGTAGTGCCATTTCAAGAGGGACTTTGTTTATGTTTGACAATGCTAGTTGAGCAGTCCCTTAGCTCACTGGTAGGTGCACAAGTTTCATTCACACCTTCCACATTTGCACTTGTATCTATAAATATATATTGGCACATACTAGGTATCCATGATGCTAAGTAAAAATGTGTTGTGTTGTGCGTTGGTGAAAAAATATCCATTTCATTTCTTCTAGACTATGCCTGGATCTAGGTGCGTGGTTTTTTTCCCCTTTCTTGCATACTAGGAATTATCATTGGAATTTAACAAACTAGACAATTGGAGTAGAAATATATTTGGGTGAGAAATATGGACCATACACTAGGAATTATCTTGTATCATACTCACTTGGTACAAAAAGACATGAGGATAGTAGTCACAAGATTAATGATAAATTGGCAACCACTTGTTGGACCTCTTCTTTATCTTTTCTTCCTTTCTGCTCCATAGTCTATATCATTTACTATTATGCACATCCCATCATCGATACTTTGTCTTACTCCTCGAATCCTTTATTTTTGAAATAGTATGATTACTGGAGTATTTTAGTCTAATGTCCCATATCTCATGTTGCAAATTCCTTGGTTTTAGTCAAGATCTTTATCTCTATAATCTAATGCAAGATATGCTCAACATCCCCCGTGCTTTGTTGTACCATAACCAACCCTTTATAAACTTATAATGAACGACTTTTTTTGTTGCAATCTCTTTGTTGTCACCTATATTGATCTAGACTCCTTTTCTTTGGTTTAATTATGCATGTTCACCCACTAATTTCTTCTAATTTTTTCTTTCTTTTGGAAATGAAAATTCATCGTAATGTCTATTCATTCAAAGAATTGCTTCCATTTTTTTACAAACAAATTGTAACAACACCTCTCAATACATGTCATAAAACCCTCATCGTGAACCACCCACTTCCACCTCAAGCTAGAAAACTTGTTTGTCACATATTTCTCGACAAGTACCACTTTCATTCCTTGAATGCATTTGGTTGTTGTGAAGTCACAAATTCCTTGGCTAAATTGTCTTAAATAGAATTCACAATGATCACACTTCAAAGTTTCAGACAAACTATAGGAAAAATTTATCTCATCCTTTTCAAGGACATACTAAACTTATTCTTGGTTGTTGGTATTTTAATGTTCCTCATCATATCAAAAAACATTTACATAATCTTTGGCTTCCATACCTACATTAAACAAATTAACAAAAAACATATCATTGTAATCAAAATTTCCCACATACATCTTCATTGGTAGTTTCCCTTCAACTACAATTTCTCATAAAAATATACTTGCATATTTTATGTTGTAAGTTCCTCCTCCATTTATTATTGCATGCATGCAATCACAAGATCTTCCCTCTCCATTATTTTCAGCTCAAAATAGACATCTCGTGGTCTTCAACCAACTTCACTTTCAATTAACTATGCCCATCACCCATTTTTCTCTCTTTATGGGTCCCCACTAATGTCATGACTACATCCATCTCCTCTCTCCTCTATTGCCTTCTAGTTGGTGCGTCCTTGGCTTATAAACAAATTGATGCACCTATGTAGGAGGCACCTCTGACTCATCTTCAGTATCATAATCCATCTTATTTGGCTTTCCTGTATGTCGAGCCCCTTCCAAGCATGCAAATAAAAATTTCACGTAGTTTTTAACCCCGTACTCATCTAAGCGAGGTATGCTCTTACCTCCCATCTAACTAATGTGATCCTCCTTGGAATTTTACTACAACCTAAAATGCAGTCCTCTCATATTCCTTTTGAATAGTTTCCCTCAATAATTATTACCCAACAACTCCATTGGTTGTATAAATTCTTTGCAACATGTAGATTTCAAACATGTTCCTCAACCTCTCTTTCCATTGTTACTCCTCATTCAATGTGAATTGTTAAGCTTCTTCAACATAATCTACCTAACCTCTTTGGCATCATTACTCTTCCTTCTCCTTTGCAACTCTAATTGATGAACACATCCAAAGTTGTTTTTCTTTTTTCATGTATCGAGTCCTTCCTTTCCTTGCAAGGGTTGCAGTGCTATAGGACCCCTAAGTAGTCTAAAACCATTTAATGTAGTTATAGATATACCTTGATAAGAGTGTTGAACAATAAATATTATAGAAAATAACAAAATATCACAAGAAAACAAGGAATAACACTTGCAATGGGAAGAAACTAGCGAGATCAAAGGAAGAAACTCTTTTCCACCTCTTAGCATTAATTGTTATGTGCCTTAATACATTTGGAGATAGAGTATAAGAATTAACTTGAGAATAACACAATAGATAATAAGAGAATGAACACAATATGTAGAGAAGACCCTTAAGGCCGGGATGGGGTAATACAATTAACTATTCCTCACGGAAAGAATCACTCCACAAGCCATGCTTGCTACAAATATTACAGCCAACATCCAATTTAATCAATACAATATTACTCATGTATATTTCTAATATCTCATGAGTATTCATATTCCCTCAAACCCTTATTATTATATTATTTATCCTAACTACCTAGGGGGCATATTTACCCACCAATTATCCAGTGGGAATATTCACATTACATTCATTATCCCCTTGAGTACCTCGCTAGGTATCACATATTATCCTCCCTAGGTACATCACAAAAAATCATAAAAATATTACCTTGTATGTGCACAATAGGCCACATATTTTGTAGTTAGTTTCAGATAGTATTTTCCCAAGTGTGGAGCATTGATGAGGCTTCACTGGTTGTAAACCATGATGACTATTGTGAATAAATTAATGAGATAGTAGAAAGGATAAGGTCTTGCCAAGGAAAGAATATTTTTTCTCTCTATAATCCTATTTTTTTTGTTCATTCATTTCTTGGTGTGAAACGAAGAGATTCCCATAACAAGGATGACCCCTTGCTTACCATGTGTAAAGTAAATGGTAACACTCTGGAAATCATGGGTCTCCAAGATCACCGACTCTAAAGCACCATTAGTGTTGGACAATGAATTAGATTTTTAATGAAATGGACGAACCAAATGATACATTATTATATACTTTTCATAGAAGATGACCATTTTATTTTGCCAATACTAATAGAAATATTTCAATTTTATTTACATGGAAGCGACATATGTGTATATGCTACAAATTTGTTTTGTTTTATGTGAATTATAAAAGTGAAAATCAACAAATTTTATTTCTGAGAAGATGGGAAACACTAGGTATGATTTCAATGAAATGGTTTAGAGAAAATCCATTTTATAGGAAAGAGATTTTTATGCTTTTGATAATCACCACTAGGATATGGCCTTGTGGGCAATGGTGTATTCTTCATTTGGGACTTTGGCTTACTTTTTGAAAGGACAGATTAGAAGTACAACTCATTCTCGAAAATCTCACTTACATCAAGGGACCAACAAGGGAATTCCATGCTTTGAAAATGGTCAAGGACTCATGCAATTGGGATTATATATTAGTTTGGTGAATTATAATATGAAAAGATGCAAACTTTGACTTGGTTGTAAAAAATGTTAGCCTCTATAACCCCATCTCAAAGGGAGACATTTTAAGGGTTTTATGAGGAACATTCTTTGTTCCTAATCCTTTAAAATGGGGAATGAAAGGCCTTAATGGATTGCATATGGATTGGTTTTAATTGGATTCACGATGAATAGAATTAGAATTGACTTAGCCTTCAAAGACAAAAATATGTCCACCATCAATGGTTTGAATGGATGTGGATAAAATTATAATAGACACAACCACAAAAGAAAAAATTATGTCCACCATCAATTGTTTGAATGGATTCTTAATCCATGTTTTTAGATACCCTAATCTTGGTTAGTATCGGATTTAGCATAACTATGTACCCTATAAATTTCTTGCAAAAAACAAGATTAACAAAAAATTCTCTTTAAACGTTGTTCAGACACAAAATCTATTCAAATTTTCATAGTTGAATGCACAAAGCGAATGGATATATTGATCAAGGTATTTATCATTGTAATAGTTACGAATTGAGTGCGTCCATAAGGGCTTTACAAGTAAAAGGTTAAGATGACAAGGAAAAATTACCTATAGTAAGATGACTTTTCGTGATTACTTAATGACAACCATATACATCTCCTCACAAAGTGCATAAGCAACAAAGATACCTCACATTGCATAAAACAAAGGGTTAGAAATTTATTTTGGTCACCTAATGAAAGCACAAATCCATTTTAACCACTAAAGAAGAGTCTTCAAGATAAATGGAAGCCATATACCATTAATTTTCAACCATTGTTGTCAACTATGCTAATACCTAGTTAATCAACAATTTGGTTAATCAATTACCATATAAATGAACAAACACTATACCAAGAAAATGGAGGTTGTATGCCATAAATTTTCAACTACCACTTCCAACTATGCTCATACTAGGAGTGGACATAATTTCTCAACACCATGTCACCTACACTTATTATTAATTAATAGCCATATCAACCCTATATATCTATCTACTCCATTAATATTTACTAATAACATGAAAACAATATAAAATTTTAATATATATGACAACCAATCTATATGCATACATATCCACTCCCTTAATATTCACTAATAATATGACAACGTGATACATGGCATAACCATATGAACCCTATATATATCTATCTCCTCCATTATTATTTTTTCACATGGAAGTGCGGAGCCTTGAACTTATTTGTGTGTCAAGTCCCACCGAGATACATATAGCACCACGAGTCATCCGAACGAACTAACCATTACATTGTCTCCTTGAGATTACTACTCCATTGATATTCACTAATAACATGCCAATATAACAATAATATAAAATTTTAAAATTTTAATATATATATGGCAACCAACCTATATACATAGCTATCCACTCCCTTAATATTCACTAATATTATGACAATATAATACCATAATAATATGACAACATGATACATAATAATATATTATATTTGTTTTCAGCACTATTTTCCATTCCTAACAAACTTGAGGAACATTTTTTTCTTTTTACTCATTTCCGTTTTCTTTTCAAAATGATACAGGTAACTCTTTTTCATTTAATTTCTTTTCTTTTTATTTTTATTTTTTTCTTTTCAAAAGATACACGAAAGTCTTTTTGTTTTTTGTTTTTCATTTTTTTTCAAAAACTATAATTATGTCAATAGGCATTTAGATATTATTTAAGACTTTGGATTTGTTTTAGCGGATCAACAAGATTAACCTAAGTGTAACAAGTGTACAACATGGATTTCGTTCATTGTTAATGTATGTAGTTATACTTAAATGCATCCTGATTAAGATTTAAATAAGCTTCATTTAAAGAGTGGTTAAAGAAATGGGTAACAATTTGTTTTTGTTTTTTTTATGTCATTTTTTTGTTTTTTTGTTTATTAAATAGTATTTGTATTGTGTTTATATTAACTCTAATAATATAGTATGAATAATAGATATAAAATTATATGTTTTATATTATTTATTTAACAATTCGTTATCTTCACAAAACTAAGTGATTAGTTGTGCCTATCAACATTTACTGACCACTTTATTTATGGTTGTGCTAGTCTATATATATAAAACTTATTTTCATTTTTTTTTTAAATTATACTCTATATATAAGATGAATTAATAGTAAGCCTAATCTGTTTAACTTAGAATGTTCAAAAGAATACACTAAACTCCTTTTCTTTTTACTTATTTTCCTCATATTCCATATATAGTTTCAAAACTAACCTATTTTGATGTGAAAATGAAAAAAAACAAGAATTTCTATTAGCCATACACACTCCTTTTCTTTTTACTTATTTTCCTTATATTCCATATATATAATTTCAGAACTAACCTATTTTGACGTGAAAATGAAAATAAAAACAAGATTTTCTATTACCCATACACATGGATTAATACAAATTTAATCACTAAACTTTAACTTTGAATTTAAAGAAAATAGGTTGACAAAAGTCATTTATTAAATAATTAATTTAATTAAATATGAAGACTTAAACTTAACTTTGAATCTTGAAAAAGTAATCACTAATACTTAACTTTGAATTTTAGGAAAACTTAACTTTGAATTTTGAATTTTTTTTTCCACATATAAAAAAATCAAAACCTTTTATTTATTGAAAAAATTAATTTTTTCAGATATCCCTTGTTATACTTATTATTTCAAAACAATAATTTTTTTAAAAGCATTCAAAAAGTGTCTAAAACATCAATTTAGCCATGTTTATCTAGTGTTCATATAAAACTAAAAAACTTAGACCAAATTAATATTATACATTTTGATCATTCCAATACTTTTTCCTGATTCAAACTTTAATGTTCATAAAAATCTTTTGTAACCAAAATTCTGTTATATATTATGCAAGGATTTATGTATGATTAAGTTGTTATTTTCTACTATAAACCAGGTACCTCGTGCATTTGAGCTCTAGATCATTTGCGAGTTCATCAGCCTTTACATTTCTTTCAATCCGTTCAATGAGACTATGCACCTCAATGAGACTAAAACTTAACTTCGAATTTAATCAAAACCTTTTATTTATGGAAAATATTACGTTTGTCAGATAACCTTTGCTATGCTTGTATTTTCAAAACAATATTTTTTCTTAAAAGCATTAAAAAATTAGTCTCTAAGTTGATCTACTTTTCAGAAAATCAATGCTACATATCAACAACTTTTAGACTTATATTTCAATATTTCTCTTCTTAACAGAAATCATCTAATAATCATTAGCAAATATCAAATGTTTTTCACAAAAAGTGTCTAAAACATCAATTTAGCCATGTTCGTCTAGTGTTCATATAAAACTTACAAACTTGAGACTGAACTGATATTATACATTTTGATCATTCCAATACTTTTTCCAGATTCAAACTTTGATGTTCATAGAAATCCTTTGTAACCAAAATTATGTTATATATCCTGCAAGGATCCATGTATGATTGAGTTGTTATTTTCTATTATGAACCAGATACCCTCCTGCATTTGAGCTCTCTCATTTGTGAGTTCATTTGCCTTTACATTTCTTTACGTGTATATGTGTTTGACAACCACCTGATCCATCCATTCCGTTCAGTGAGACTATGTACCTCAATGAGACTAAAACTTAACTTTCAATTTATTTATTTTTCCACGAAAAAATCAAAACCTTTAATCTATCGAAAATATTATAGATAGCCCTTGCTATGCTTGTATTTTCAAAACAATAATCTTTTTAAAAAGCATTCAAAAATGAGCCTTTGTATTGATCTACTTTTAAGAAAATCAATGCTTAGTATTCCTCTTCTTACCAGAAATCATCTAATAATCATTAGTAAATATCAAATGTTTTTCACATAAAGCATCTAAAACATCAATTTAGCCATGTTCATATACTGTTCATATAAAACTTAAAAAATTGAGACGGAACTGATATTATACATTTTGATCATTCCAATACTTTTTTTGGATTCAAGCTTTGGTGTCCATAGAAATCCTTTGTAACCAAAATTTTGTTATATATCATGCAGGGATCCATGTATGATTGAGTTGTTATTTTCTAGATTTGGACCATGTACACTCCTGCATTTGAGCTCTCTCATTTGCGAGTTCATCTGCCTTTACATTCTTTACCTGTATATGTGTTTGGCATCCACCTGATCCGTCTGTTCAATGAGACTATGCACCTCATCCAATAACGGAGCAAGTTGAGTATTGTGAATCTTGTTGATACCATTTATCCATTTGATGATGAGATGGGAGTCCCTAAGAACATGCATATTTTTTACCTGTTTCTCCACTGCCAATCGTATTAGAAGTCTGATAGCACTTAATTCCACGAAATTATTATTACCTTCACCAATTCTAGCTTTGAAACTAAACCAGTGACTCTCAGATAAATGCAGAATACCCCCAACTCCATAAGACCTCTGCCCCCTTTTGGTTGCACCATCAAATACTCCCACGGTCTAGTCCTATTTATATCTTCTTCTTTCACCCATTTAGTTTTTATGTTTATATTTTCTTGTGGAAAAGATCTCATCACCCACAGACTCCGATAAGCATATTGAATTTGCAGAATGAACGTGTCCTCAAAACAAACTAGATTTTTGACATTCCATATGTTCTAAGAAACGATTAAAGAGAGAGATTTGAAACCATTTAAGTCATCCATGTTGCTCCACTCCTTTAAGCAACGGTTCCATAGTATCCCCTAACCATAGATTATGCATTTTAAGTTTACTTTCTATATCTTTCCAAACACTTATGGTATATTAAAGGACAAAACAACACCAAATGACAATTACAAATAACATGTGTCAGATCCCTCCCTCCCTTTTCTTTTGAGTACATCCCAAGTGAGTGCTTTATGAGAAAGTAGGGACCAGATTAATATTGTTGTCTTCAATGGGCATTTAAATTTCGAAACAACCATCCACTACCAAAACGGTTCACCAATTTTGCAAAAATCCAAGCTAAATTATCATGGTTTCCAAATAGCCTAATATGAGAAGAGTTTAATAAATTTGTATATGCTTTCCACAAGATCCCATCATCGAGATCGTCAGCTTTTGCCCATCCTTAATTCATAAGGGTGAATCCATGGACCTGGGTAACACTTTTTGGCAAGCGCTTTTAGGCAAAAACAAAAAAACG